>LKNJ01001483.1:0-89944 GCA_002120245.1 Maccullochella peelii
GAAATTAAAGTGTGTTGATGATAACCACTTACAACTCGTGGCGTTGCAGTCTTAAAATATGTTGAAAAGGTCTTAAAAAAGGTCTTAAAAGGTATGGAATTTTACTAGGTGACACTTTTATTCATGAACTGCACAAATGAAAGGAAGATAAAAAATGTGCATTGTCTGACTGCATATTCATTTGTAGATGTTAATTCTGGGCCACTACTTATTGCTCACCATTGAATTGAGAGCTAAGCAAAGCTCAATCAGAATCTTTACGTTTCTGAACATTTGTAATAGCCACGAAAACAATCTAGCAAGGCTCAACAGGAATTCGCTTGAGACTGCTGTCATTTCAAATAGGTCATTCTCTCCTTCACTCAGACATCAGCTTGAACCAATCCAAACTGAAAAAACATGGCAATTGTTTAGGAAACATCATTAAAGTTTCTTAAAAACACTAAAAATCGTCCGTGCAGTTGCAGAATTATGCGTCACTTTATTTCTTTTAACAGCCTATAAACAGTTGGTGGTGTGGTGTGGGAGTTTCGTGAGGCAGCAAGTCACATCATCATCCAAATACTTCACATAGTTTTCTGATATGTCCAACTGCCATGCTGAGTCAATTTTTTTAAGACTAAAACTGATCTCATAAGATGTAATCAGGCTCTTGGAGGTTTGAAATGTTCGACATCTTCCGAAGGCCTGTTTTGGTTTTTGTGTGTCTGTGTGGTTTAGATTATCCTGTCAGTTTAGTGTTGTCATCATAACCATGTGTTTCCTTCTTTGGACAGCAGTGTGACAAATGGGCATAATGTCCCAACCCTCTGCTCTTTTCAACATTCCAAATGATTGCAGGCTTCTATTTACTGTATCTTACTTTTATTCTTTGTCTCTCCGCCCCTGCTTTGACTGATGTATGTACGGAGTTGTGATAACAGAAGAGGTGTAATTTTTAGCTCTCATGCTTAATGTGGTGTATTAGGCTACTTATTGCTTAATTTCCTCACATGATTTTGTGACATTTGTAAGATTTCAACACTGCTCCAGTTCCATTTCCTCACTTCTCTCTCTGACTGTTAATTAGCAGTGGTGTATGTTATCACAGGCTTGATCCTGGTGCTGGCTATAATCCGAGTTTTTGTAACTGATCAGTGTTAATGGTCTCATTGTGCGGTTTTAATTGCTTTTGAATTTTTCAGGATATCCTTCTCCATATAGCTATAAAAGATGCAGACGCGACAGACAGATTGTTTTGTCAAACCCAGGATTTTACATCATAATCTCCCCAAGCCTTTGTCTTGATCAGGCTATTGAAATTATTCTTGAGTCAATATTGACTTGAGGAGGAGAGGGTTGTTAGAGTGAGCATGAACATATTCACATGTCCTTTCAGTGTGTAAAAAAAAAAGTGAATATCTGCTTGTCAAAAACCTAAACAATTGTAAACAAATCTATGCAAAACAGATCAGTAGACTATTACAGTGGGGATGGCTGCTTGGTGTGAGGCTGACTTCTGCCCAAATCTATGCAAATCCTGTTTATTTTTCTCCTCTCCGTAGACAATGAAACTTGAGCGTCCAGTTGTACTGCTTGATTGTCTGTCATGTATTATCCAAAGACATGAACATCGGCCAAAGTCAATACAAAGCCGTGTTTACCTCGATGTAGTGCAACATGTGCAACATCCTGTTCTACCATCTGTGTAGGGCGTTGATAGCGTTGGGTAATTTAAAATCATAGCCAATAAACATTCATGCACTATAAATAGTTCAGATGGTTGTTTAGTAGTGTATCACACTGCAAAGCTTCCCCAGTATACAGTGCACCAGTAGCAGCCAGGTTATGGTTTATGATGCCGTACACAAACACTTTTTGTCTGATTAACCCCCCAGTTATACCATGTATGTTTGAACCACAGTGTGTGTTTTCTTTAGGCACTGGGAGGCCATTAAGAAGTGGGACGAGGCCATTCAGCTGACTCCAGACAACCCAGCACTGTATGAGATGAAGTCTCAGGTATATTATAAACCTATGTTTTACTATTTACGAATTTTCACACCATACTTGTGATATCAGCTACTCTTTTTCTTTAAAGGATAGGTTTATCAGCTTCTTCTTTTCTTCTAACATTAGCGTCTTTGAAAAAATGGTTCCCATATACAGTATTTGGGGGAAGTGGAGAAGCCAGATGAGGTAGACAGATGGTCAGAGCTCTCTCCATAATTTCTTATTCATTTACTACAACTAACACAATAAAATCTCTCCTTTCCATTCACATCACATGGAGTATTGTATGCCTAATATAATATTATCCATTATATGATATTTGAGAAGGAAATCATTAGAGGGCCAGGCCTGGAAAGCACCACCACAAAAGGGATTTTCTTCCTCTATCCTATGAGTGACTTGAAGCATGACATAAGCACAGACTTGCATTTCTGCTTAGATTCAGCCACAATGTGTTTGACTACACATGTATAGCACATCTAACCTATTAGTGTCTATTAGCATGTGTCGCTGTTATTCACATTCATTAGGCTGAAAATAGGCTGGACCTCATCGTATTCTCATTACTGGCCCAGATGACGAGGGTGGTTACACTGATGCTGGTCATTTACTTCCCCTCATCACTTTCTTCCTATTTAACTCAATCAGTGCCTAATACGTCCCCTGTATGTCTGTAAGTCTGCCACAGCGCGCTCGGGAGGAAATTGGCTCCATTTGTGAAAGTGTCACCACATCTTCCTGGCAATATAAAGGATTTCAACCTTAAGGAGATCCTGCTGATAGTGAGATGTGACCCTTTTGGTCATTAAAACTGTTGTAGGTTTTGTGGTAAAAGTCATGGGGCCTTTTCAATGAACATTTCTTGCTATATTCCGTTGTGATATGTGTCTTTAAAATCTTCTATTAGTATGACCCAAAGACAGACATTCTGTGCTCCAGACATTTATGAGTATTAGTGGCTTGTCACTGGACGTGCCTATGCATTAAGCATAGGTATCAAGGCAATAATGAAACGTCTACCAAGATGCCGGACCTGGTTTGGGCTCAGCGTACCCTTTTGAATTTAATTGTATCATGCAGTGGTGCTACTCTTGTATATTAATTTCATGTTGAAGTGTTTAACAGAGATAGACACTCGACACGGAAGAGGCACTGCTCCTCACTCGAGTTTATTTGTTCAAAAGTGCACTTGTGTCTTCAAAGAATATGTGAACAGATTACTAATACGTCAAAATGTGTATCATAGTGAGAATGTGCACTGAAACCAACAGGAGTACACTCGGTGTCACACTTTCATTCTAGCAGAGAGCTGCTCTGCCAAAGTAGACTTGCTTTACACACACTTAAACCGTTATGTAAGATCTTCTGACAGGCAGAGCTGCAATACAGAATTACAGTGACAGCCCTGGGCAGAAAATATCACTGTGGTGGACAATTAAAAACCCTCCAGCACTGCCAATAATTAGGACACCTCATGAATAATATTTTGTCTTAAATTAGTTTTTTCACAGATTGTTATGCAAATACATGCACAATGGTATATTATCTTCTTGGCAGCTTGTTTCCTACATGACAGCAAAGCAAAAAGTATCCCTATAAAACTGCATGCATTTATCTACTTAGTGTCTGTATAAAAGATGATTCATAAGACGCTGCTGGCCAGGTTAAAGAAGTTAATGAGCTCAGTACAACACTGTTAAATGTGAGCATAGATAAGTAAATTACAGAGAGTAATCTTGTGACCATGACTGTGCTATTGTTCCACACTGTACAGTATGTCCTAGTGGTGAATGAGTCACATCACTAGGGCTGCAACTAATTATTTTAATTAAAAATGATAATAATAATATCCACCTAATCTATCTAAGTTACCAGAGAACTCAAATGTCTTGTTTTGTCTAACCAACAATCCAAAACCCTGCATTCTGCAAATATTCACATTTGAGAAACAGAGAATGTTTGCTGTATTTGCATGAAAAAGAATTTGAACGATTAATCAGTTATTAAAATAGTTGGTGGTTCATTTTCTGTTGATTGACTAAACGATTTATCAGCTAATTGTTCAGCTCTGCACGCCACTTAGAATTTATGTATAATATATAATATATTTCTGTAAATATAAAACCGTAAAATATTTACCAATATTGACATCATGAACATGATATAAAATATGGAATCTTAGTTTTTCCAATATTGCCCACATATTTTTTGTTTTTGTTTGTTTGATTTACTACAGTTTTACCATTTGTTATGCTAATTGGGTTATTTTTTTAGTCCACGAATCGAGGCACAAGTTGATAACTTTTTATAAGAGATTGACAACATCTCAGACACAACTGTGTTAACACTGGGAATCACATTTTCTGTCTTTTGTGGACTGTACTCCATGCTCACCATTGAACCATGTCATATTTCTCCACAGGTACTGACCATTCTGCAGGAAGTGTTCCCTGCTGTGAAGGCAGCGGAGATGGCAGTGAAGTTTCGCCCCCTCTGGTGGGAGGGCTGGCAGACCCTGGGCCGTGCCCAGCTCAACCTGGGAGAGGTGGACCTGGTGAGTATGGCTGGCGATACCCTCCCAATGAAAACATACGAGTGTGCGGCGTGTTCACAAATGCTGTCGAAATGCTATCGAATTCAGGGCTGCAAACAAATGCGAGTACTTGATGGAGGAATTTGTGAGTCATAGCGGAAGAACAGGATGAAAGTTTACTAATTGCAGATGAGGGTGTTTTAGGGATGGCTGAGACTGTCCTCACTGTGGTCATTAAAACCCAATGCATTGCTTGGTAGTCAAAAAGGCGCCATTTTGCCTGTGCAAACACACCATAATTCAAGCTGGTGCGTACAGACCGTACCAACACTCACTCAGTAGTGTTGCTTAACAATTGATGCCTTCTTGCTCAGTCAGTCAGTCACTAATGATCTTCATAGGAATGTCCCCATTTCATTTTTGAACGTTTGATTTTGCAATGAACTGTTTTTGTAGCCGACTATAAATCAGTTGTCTTCTATTGAAGAGCCATTGAAGATATGTCAGTTATTTCTGTTTACTACTTTTTGCAAACTCCCAGCCTCTGAGATGCCTCTTTCAAACCACGCCCAGGTGCCTAGGGCTTGGACGATTGCTTAAATTGCCCCAGAACACGCCGGGACCTGTGCGTGTATGAAACCTGCAGATTACAGTTACGCTGTTCGCCCATTCCGAGCCAAGCAAACATGGCTGAACTCAGAAACCCTCAAGCTAATGGCACTGTGTGTCAAGCGAGAGACCTGTCCTACGGCACCAAAAACAACAATGGGAAGTGTTGAAAGTTACTATTAGCTAAAACTAAACCAAATATAGACACACCTCCTTATATAAAGAAGCTATTGGGAAGGAAGGGAAAAAAAGCGCATTTCTATTTTTAGCGAGGCTTGTTCAGTCGAGTTTTAGAGCTTTTTATGCATCAACATGTTCGAGTAGAGCCTGTTTGTACAAATGTGAGTGCAGTGATTGCCCATTTTTTCTTTCATGAGTCTGTTCTTTTCCTTCCCTTTTTTAATTTTGCTTCATCTCTGTCTCACTTGAGGAAAATGGAAAGTACCCAAATAAAATAAACATGATTTTGTTTTTTTGTCACTTCTCTTAATGTTTTAGAGATATTGGAAACTGACCATTACAACATTGCAGTATGACAGCTCTGTCGCCATTTATCTTCTCGTTATTGTCACTACGTTTTTTGGCCAAGATTTTCCCAGAGAAGCCGGTTAATCTAGCTACTGTGGCATTTTGCCTGTTGAAGGATTACTTTCAAAATAAAGAGCTCATGAGACTTTCATCTGTTCAAAGTGAAATGGGATGTTTTGTTTTGGGCACAGGCCGTTTCATTTGGAAAAATGTATGTTATTCAGAGTTCACCTGTCAAAGACTTGCTCAGTTGACCTTGACAGTGCAGGTTAGGTAGGGAGCATTTCACATCAAGTTGATGTGAGATTCCTATAAAGAGGTTGATAAGGCTCAGTCTTTCACAAAGTATCCAATCAAGTATTAGGTTCATACCAGTTTATTTTTATCTCTATGAAGAAATTCTTTAAGACACAAAATAGATTAAATTACTTATTGAAGATGATCTTTTTGCAGTGTAATCACAAGTCCCCATTTTGTTAAAGCTGTTGTTTAGGGCCAAGAAAGGCTAGTGTTTTTGTTCTGCTCATTAAATACTTTATGTTCGATGCATCAATAACCCTTCTTCGGCCTGACCTTTAACACAGGTTAGCCCTGAGGCTTTTGTCCTGGGGCTGACACTGGATTTTCATAAGAGGTGTGGCTCACTGGGGTAAGGTTCAACTGAAAAGCTGAGCCTTCCTCATTAGGATGTGAACTCGTCAGAGATGTGTCTTTTCATCTACTTGTAGGGGGCACTCGAGCAATTTAGTATTGCACAATCCTTTCTATGCTGCACTATACTGTGTTTGGTCCACCTCAGCCTGCTAGTGTTGCAGCGCTGCTCTCCTTTACTACAGCTGGGCACTACAGCGTGAGCAGAGTGTTCAAATGTGAAAAAAAATTTGGACACACCAGTGCAAGTGACTCTGAGTTCTGACATCCAGGTTGGCAAAATACACAGATTCTGTGTAAATCTGTTATTGAATCCTTTATCTCTCCACTCTCTTTCTCATTAGCAAAGGGCAGTCACAAAACATTCACAAAACCAATGACAAATGTCATCAGCTGTCAATATTGTGTAACTTGATGATGGGCCAAAATTAAACTTGGCTGTTGAACTTGAACTTGAAAGTCAGCTCTGTAACACAACTGACCAACCGCGAGTGGACTGAGTATTTTGTAGTTCCAACAACTACAACAGTCCAGTACAGCTGTTTGAGTCACATTATTCCAAGTAAACTTTCATAAATATCACATCAATCAAGATTATACTATTTGGTTTTGTTGTCAAGGCTGAAGAGGTACTCCTTTGTAAAATTGGTGGAGTGTTCGTTGAAATTAGCTTGTAGTGTTCTTTGTGTTACATTTAGTTGTGTTGTCTTCACTGGCTGGTGCTAATTCATGCAAACATAGGTTCTAAAGGGAGATCACGAGAACTGTATTCTGGTGAACTACTGATCAAGATAGGTGTTCAAAGTCCAACCAGGGTCATTTGGATAATCGTGAACTCTTTAAGGTGGAGTCAAGTTCATCTGTCAGAAGTGATTTATGAGCTCATTAGTCAACTCAAATATCATGTAGGGATGGATTTATTTCACAGGAAGAAAATGTTCACTGCTAAAGGTTGACATCAGGTCCCATAAACGACTGGAGGTCGTTTGTATTTCTGTGTAATAGAGCAATAATTTTCACATTGATCTACAACTGCACAGTCAGCTAAGAGATATTGACGTCTTCTTAGTGAAACCATAAATCCGCCTGTAATACAGCAAGAATGTTAGGGTCTTGCTTGTTGACATGCTGATGGTGCACCCACCTGCTCATTCAGCTGCACAGATGCCAACGTCACACTATTCATCTGTGAGAATTACAGTGAACCCACAAACAGGCCTGAAAGAATTCAGCTAAACTTTCAATCTGTTGGAGACTATAAACTCGTCTCCACTGGCAGATTGAGCAATTACTCCTATCGTTTCATGACCACCCCTAAAAGCTTGAGTTTGAATTCTGATCCCATGCGGTACTGTCCCTGCAGGCTGTGAAGTCCTTCCAGGTCGCGATCCACCTGTGCCCATCAGAGCGCACCCTGTGGCAGGAAGACCTGGCGTGGGCATTCAGGTTACGGAAGCAGCACTTAGCAACCGAGGAGAAAATTCGGCAAGAGGAGGAGACCAAAAGACAGATCCTTAATGCCCCTGAGCTTGAGCAGGACTATGATTTTGAGTCTGATGAGGTGCTGGCCGCCTGCGAGGCTGTTGCTGAGCGACAGACGCGCTATGAGGAGCTGAAGAGGACCGCTGTGGTCATAGACGCTGAGGGAAATATAAAAAATGTAGTCGCTGGGGTAGGGGGATCAGAGGACACAGCGACGCCATCAAAGGAACAGTTTGTCAAAGCAAGAGGACTTTGAACTGGTCTCAGCATGAATTGATTTTCTTGGTTGCATTTCTTTAGGACTGAATGGTATTTCTGAAACCTCTGTGAGTGTGTGAAGCTATAGCATAAAAACATCTTACTCAGAAGCAAACATGAGAACTGACAAAGCTTTATGTGCAACAGATTAAAATACAATTGAGGTTTGTTGTTTTACGTTTTCCTTCCCTTTAATGTTAATTACATTAAATGTGCATGTAAAGTTTTTACATGCACAAAGATTAAAGATATTTTTAAATCTGTTCTTGGTCATCACTGTAAGTCACATTCAGTTCCAAACAGCCGAGAAAACCGCTTGAGTCATATTTCAGTGAGTAAATGTCTATCCATCACTGAACGAGAGGCTTCTACTCACATTTAGCAAATATGCGTCAAGATACTAATGTTGAAGCTATAAACTTTAACATCTCCTAGTTCTGTTTCATCTGAATGTGGACATTTATTTTAGTATTTCCTCTGAATATCACAATAACACTTTCAGCTAATAGGTAATCTAATAGGTACTCTGTGGTTGCATTAGAATCTACTTTCTGACACTCTAAAATCCACTTGAAAATCAAATGAAATAAAATAAAATAAAAACAGGATTTTAAACAGTACTTGGTTGAAATTGGCAATCTTTTCATTTCGGATTGTTTATAAAATTTACACATAAAAATGTAAAAATAAAGAAGGAAAACAAAAGCACCAGTCACACTGTATTTATCCTATGGATGAAGCTGCAAAAAGCTGCTAACACATTAATGAAGAAACACAATCAAACATTTGTGTTAAAGCGGTTTCCTTCTATATATTAAATTAATTCATCTTTTAGAATTTAGTGTCTTCCATGATTAAAGTATATGAACACAAATCAAAAGAGAAGCGTTAGAGATTTAACAGAATAAAATAGTTCCCTGTTTTAGCTAGAAAATCCAGAAAAATAATAATAATAAAGGCCTTTATCAGTCAAGGCACATCAACTCTGATAGTCAAATGTTAATGTCCTGTGAGGTTTTCATGTGTCTGTGTTTGTGAAACGGGTTGTTGCTGAAAAAGAGCATGCATGCTCAGCAAATTGTCAGTAAGTAATAAACATAAATCAAAATGTGTGATAGTTCTGTGTTTCCTAAAGTTTTCTTTCCTTGGTTATTTTGTACTGTGTTTTCTGGATGAGTTGCAAGATTTTTACCCAAGGTTGAACCATATGTTACCATCATAATGATTAGTAAGTGAGTATGTAACAAGATTAAGAGTCTACAGCCATGCTAGCAGCTCTGCAAATGTTATCATTGTCAGATACAATGTTTACCTTTTTTTTTTTTACATTTGCTAAATAGCACTAAACACAACGTACAGCTGAGGCTGATGGGAATGTCATTAGTTTTGCATGTATTTGGTCATAAATCATAATAAATAGTACTGGAAAACTCAAATGCTGACCTGAAGATGATGCTAGAGATCAGCAGTCAGGAGATTAAAGTTTTTATAATTCATCCTCTGGGGACCATGGATATCTGTTATAAAATTTCACAGCAATCCATCCTATAGTTAGATAGATAAATTAAAATAAAAAATGTGAACCTCAGGGTGGCGGTAAAGGAAAACTCAGGGGATCACCAACGTCATTTGGATGCATCGTCTGGGAACCATGAATGTCTGTACAAAGTTTTGTGCCAATCCATCAAGTAGTTGTTGAGATATTTCACTGAAAACTAAAGTGAAAACGTATGGACCAAAGTGTTGGGACTGACCAACATTGCTGTCCTTAGAGCCACGCCACTAGCCTCAGAAGAAATCTAAAAACCCAATAACCCAAAACAAAACAAATACATACATACATTCTCCACGTTGCACAAGTATGCCATTTACAGCCAATTTGTTGTGTCTTTATAATAATAATAAGCTATTTAAAAACTGTTACTTCAATTAATCTTGAAAATACATTTTAATATGCAGAACAATGTTAGAGCACAAATAGCTAAGTCAAATAATTCAACACATGTGGATGTGTTTTCTCAACCTTCGGGGGGGGGGGGAATCATCTTCAAACTGTTTTGATCAAACTTCTATATAATATGCTACAGAGACAAACCACAAAATATAATCTTAGTAGCAAAGAAAATGAAGGAAACAAAAGACCAAACACAGTAAACCACAAGCTTCAGAGTGCTCTGTTTCCTTTCCAACAGCTTTAGTTCTAGCAAGTCATTGTTTCCAAATGGGGATTAATAACCACAAAGCAAAAGATCTTAAGTTTAAACTCTTACCAGAAAATGTAAGTACAGATAATAACTGTTACAAAGTTAAGATTCATATTACTACAATCACACCCATGGTTTAACCTTGGGAAATGAAAATATTGGAAAAGAAAACTATCTTCTAAGTTTTTAGCTGTTAAACCTAAACTGTATTCGCTGCCATAAAACTGTACAACAACAGCAACAAAAAAATACTAATGTTCTGGTGGTGATTGATTTATGAATCCCAGGGTTTCTGTGTGCTTTGGAGGCCAAAACTTGTGAAGGAAAACATTCATTTCAGTGGGAAAGAAGATTAAAAAAAATCATTTTCAGTCTCAACTCTCAAGCAGTTGGTGCTCCTCAGCTTTGTAGGGCAGCGTAAATATAGAAATAATTGAGTTTCTATAAAAGGGCCACTTGAAGTCCCGAGATAATGCAGGTTCAGTATGAGTAACTCTATAAACCGGATCTGAACATACCCTGTATATATATTTCTACGGCGCAGCACCACTGGCAGGTCACGTAAACATGCAACAATGGTTAGGGTTTCTTGTCAGAGGAGCAGATGACTGCAAAAAGTCATTGAAGCAAACTGGACTCATGATGTTTTGTACACAGAACAGCAACTCACAGGATTGCTGCACACGAATTACAATACAAAGTGCTAGCCTTAATTAAAAAAAATAGGGACAAAGAGAACACATCTCGACAAATTGATCTAAAATAATTACAACTATGAAACAAATAACATGATTACATAAGTCGTCACACCCTTGATGTGACACACCCAAATCATTGCTGGTGCAGGTGTTGGTTTTAGATGTTGCATAATAAGATAAATGGAGGTCACCTGTGTGTAATCAGGGTGTGCCAGGTAATTTTAGGTTAAATACACATGTATCTTGATGGTCCAGCTGATGGTTAGTCAGTTTCTTGGTTAACTGCATTATGAAGACAGACATTCCAAACAAATCTATGACAAGTTTATTGAAATGGAAGGAATAAAGAAAACCTGTTTAATTGATTGTTGTTAATTGTTTGACTGTTTTTTCCCACACCAGACCTACTCTCCCTAGCCCTTAACATACAAGTTAATGCTTTTGTTTCTGCCTAAGTACCGTAGCTTTAAAGTTGTTAAAATCATCTTATCCCACGCAGTCTGACAATATCAGGTATATATATTTGTTCCAATTCTTTATTGGAGTTATTCGATGTTGAGTGAAGTATTCAAACCTAAGACTCCATGTTTTTAGCTCTAGGGATGGAACTGTTGGTTGGTCAGCTATTGGATGGATTGCAATTAAATTTGGTACAGACATTCATGGTTCCCAGATGAATTCTACTGACTTTGGTGATCCCCTGACTTTTCCTCTTGCGCCACCAGGAGGCTGACATTAGTTTTGCTTTTAGTGAAATGTCTTGACAACCACTGGATGGATTGCCATGAAATTTGATACAGAAAGTGAGATTAATTTTAATGACATCTGTGATTCCCTGACTTTTCCTGTATCGCCAGCAGCAGGTCAAAGTTTTCAATTCTGATGTGAATATTTCATCAACATCTACCAGATGAATTGGCCCAAAATTTGGTACAGGCATTCATGGTGATGATCCCTTCACTTTTCCTGTAGCAGCATCATAAGGTTGGCATGTGGTTTTGATAGGAATATCTCACCAACTGTTGCATGGATTGTCTTAAAATTTGGTTCAGACATTCATGTTCCCCTCAGGATAATTGTAATAACTTTGGTGAAGTCTGTCTAGAATTCTTTGGTTTTTACCAAATACCTGTAAAACTAATGACATCAGCCTCAGCTGTACTTTGTGTTTACTGCTACTTAGCAAATGCTAGCCTGTTAACATGTTAAACTCAGATGGTGGACAAGGTAAGCATTAAACCTGCTTGACATCAGCATGTTAGCATCATCATTGTGAGCATGTTAGCATGCTGACGTTACCATTTAGCACGAAGCACCGCTCTGCCTAAGAACAGCCCCACATAGCCGCTAGCATGGCTGCAGACACTTAGTCTTGTTTATTGCTGCATCGCTCCATCATATAGAAATATTCTAGATATCTTGTGCATAATTTTATACACATTTCCTTAAAATTTAGCTTTATATATTTGGCATCTTTGAAAACTTTGGGATCTCCACCGGAATTTAAAATAAACTAATGTGGGGTTGAATAATCTTTGGCTGCAGGGTTGAAATAAAGAAAAAAAAAAGGAAAAATAGATTTTTAGAAGCAGTTCATGATTTGCCTCATTTCAACTTTCTAAAACTAGTCCAAGTATAGAGTAAAGACACCAAGAAAGCTAAGCATTTACAAAAGGTATTGGGACAAAACAGAAAATGGGACAGTAACGTCGCCAATTACAATGAGATCAGAAGGTGTCTGAGACTAAAAGAAACATGATGCAACAGACTTTGGTGTGTGTAAAAGCTGAGACAGCACCAGCATCCAGTGGCAGGCAGAAACACTGAGGTGGTATGTCTTGAAGGTATGATAAAGAAACACGCACAGAGATGAAGTTTAGTGAGCCAGAAAATATGATGTTACAGTAATTAAATCTTATTAACTTTTTGTGATACTGTAAAGGTGGAAAATGCTGTCTATTATCTGGACTATTTGCTGCACCTTCTAGTCTCTGGTAATGCTAACCATGACCTTAGCCTAAACATAATCCTAAATAGATCTGACCTCATTTTTTATTGTCATGCACCTCAACCCTAAAATTAACCATATCCCAGATACAATTGTACAAATACTGTTATCATCTTTATATCCATCATCTCCTGGAATTCCCCATTGCTAAAAGGCCACATCATGAACACACGCTGC
This sequence comes from Maccullochella peelii, assembly GCA_002120245.1. Lineage (NCBI taxonomy): Eukaryota > Metazoa > Chordata > Actinopteri > Centrarchiformes > Percichthyidae > Maccullochella > Maccullochella peelii. The sequence continues at coordinate 13,141 of LKNJ01001483.1, forward strand.
TTTTTGAGTGGCATGTTCTAATAGCCGATTGTTTTCACAGGCTCCCCGTGGCATGGGCTTTAAATGTCTAAAACAGCCTGTCACATATACTGCCGTGTATTACTGCTGTTAGCTGATGAGGTGGGGAAAGGGGGGACAAGTTTCCGAGAAGAATCATTTTTCCTTTCACCCTCTGCTAAAATCCTATCACAACGGTTTTATCAATCACTATTTCCTGCCTACCGAGACACTCAACAGCTTTAACAGATTTCTTAGTCTGAGGTCACAGCCCTCTTTAATGGCATATTGTTCTCAGAGGGGGGTTTTTACTGCTCTCGGAAGGCTCTGGACACTGGCCACATTGGACCTGGAAATCTTCTGGGGCGAAGAAACCATCTGTCTGTAGGTGAGCGGTGCCATGCCACCTAAACTGGCTATTGGTTAGAAATGTGTTACAGCTATCAGCGCTGTTGATGAAAGGGATAAAAGCTGACCTGTATTTTCTCAGCAGCTAAATGTCACTGATAGTGACATGCTGGCAAAAGAAAATGTTATTGTAGAGCATTTATTTGAAGACAGGCTTGCATTTCAGTTAGGATCTGTTTGAGCTATCTCTGGATCTGTTTTGACAGAGAATGAATCATACAGAAAATTTTATTAATTTGGGTTTTCATAAAAAGCTTACTCTCCAGCGAGTTCAGTTGTTTTTATCGCTAAAGATGTGACTGCCATGGATTAACCTAACCTAAGTAATCAGTATTGAATTTAATTTCCATCATCAAAGTCGCTCTGTAGAGGACTGCTCAATATTTCATTTTCAGCAAAGATTCATAGAGGCGGTTGCTAGTAGAGGCCTCAAAATAGATTTTGCTGACTGAAGTGTAGTTTCTGTACAGATACAGAGAGGGCTGCAAGTAACAATTATTTTTCATTTTCAATTAACATGCAGATTATGTCCTGTCAGAAAATAGTGACATATGTCCTTCACCTTTTCCTAAAGCTCACGGTGATGTCTTAAAATTATTTGTTTTGTCCCCCCCAAAATAATATTAACAGTGATAAAAGCAGCAAATCTACACATTTAAGAAGCTGGAACTGGTGCAAGTTGGCCATTTTTGCTTCAAAAATGACTTAACCAATCATCAAAATAGTTGCAGATTCTCTGTCCATCCACTACTCACTTAATCGACTAATCATTTCAGCATTAAATATACACCTGCGATTCCCTTCCCTTCACTGTATATTTATCATGCATATATAGCTAAATGTCATATACTAACACAGAGTTACAATACATTCTTCACAGTCAGTTTGCAAAAGAGTGACACAAATTCTTAATTTATATGAATATTTACCAACTTTTATTTTCAGTTTGAGTTTGGTACAACATTAGTCTTGAAATATAAACATGGTATTTATATCAATCTTTATAGCAACAATAGCATTTATGCCGTGTTACACCTGGAAATCCATTGTAAAAAAAGGCAAAAACCTTTAAACTTATCAGATAGGAAACCTAATAATGTCTTCAATTGTCATTCCCCTTCTTAATTTCCCTATAAAGCCTGATTAGATGAGAGGAATTGCACATTACATTAAGGTGAAATACGATTAAGTTGGATTAATCCTTGAAAGGTAATGGGCTGAAAAGAGTAAATTAACAATTTTATATTAACACATTGCTTTAGGAGGCCTTCTAACGTCCTCCAGTGTCTGTATTGTGGAAAAGCCACAGTATAGCTGCCTTTTGTTATTAAATGCAGGGGATGGTAATGATTCTAGCTTTGATGTTAGAGCTGCTCTGTCAACCAGTTTGACCAAATTGTTTGCAAATGTTCCTATGTACCAACAAAAAAAAAGAACATATTCATCTTGTACCGATTTAAAATGGCTCCAAACTATCTGGACCTTCTCACAGAGAAGACAATAACGTACAATTTCATACTTAAAAAATAAATTAACATCATGGAACACTGTTCACATTTTAACATGAATTCTTTACAGTCATTGTGCAGGTTGTCGAAATGCTACGAGACAAGCATTTCTAACAGCCCAGCAGTGGTTTCAGAATTCAAAAAGTGCAACAAAGGAGCTCCTCTACAACGTTATGTTGTTCTTTATGGTTTTGTTGATATACTGTATACTGTTGTGATTGTACTGAAGTGTATTTAGTGATATGGTGTTTGTGATAAGTTATGACTGAGGAGTAATACATTGATAATATTTAGTTCAGTAATTTATCTGTCAAACGTCCTTTTATTAGCAGTCCACTAGATATCTACAGATTGGTGGATGATTATTTTGTCTTCAGACGCTTTTCCATCTTATCACATCTTTGCTCTCATTAGTTCCTATCTTCTGTCTCAAGACATTTCTATGACAGTGATGACTGCTTTTCGAGATCATGCTGTCATATACATTTCTCCTGTATGTTTGCAGTCTCGTCTGTGAAGGTCACATGTAGAGCCGGGTCCTTGGGGCACATTGGAAGCTCTTTTATAGGCCTGCCTGGCGCTGTGTCCTCTAAATCACTTTGTGAAAGTCCCCCTTGAGGCCCCTGGACCTCCTCGGTATCCTTTAACGTCTGTACAGCTGGTGGCCTGGAGCCACCCTGTGCCCCAGCTTGAAATGACCCCAGCCTCCCGGTGTCTCCCTCAGACGGGTACAGGAAGGTCTGTGAGGTGCTCACCAATTCCCGAAGCTCACGTGACACCAGTGAGGGAGAGTCCCGGGAGACGATGGAGGAGGAGAAGCGGCCGTCGGTGCAGTGGAACTGCCCGCCATTCCTTCGTCCCCGCCCACCCATTTTGCAGAACAGGCACTTGATCTTCTCCATCAGCTTGAGGACCACTGTCTTTCTGAGCAGGATGTAGATCCAAGGGTCTAAGATGGGGTTGACAGAAGCCATGCGGATGGCCAGCAGATCTTTATTCAACCCGAAAGGCTCTTCTTTCTGGTTTCTGTACAGCTGATTCACAAAGATCCTCAACTGATGACACAGAAGAGAAAAGAGCAGTGGTAGATATATTTAGGAACTTAAGCATCCGCACAGTGTTGTCAAATAAAGGAACATGGAACAACATTTCAAATGCAGAAACAATTTGAGCTAGTGTTTTTACAAGTCCAAACTTGTCAACACTTCATTTACAAGAGTAAAATAATTGTTTATTTTACACATTCCTACACGGTTGGCATGGAATGGTCAAATCTAAATAGGCAGTTGGCTGAAAGTAGCTTCTGTGCAACCACAGCAGTGCAGAGATGGCAAGAGGCCAATAAAAACAGTTACATTTCTCACCATCATTCATCTTAAGAGAGCCTTTGGCCATTGGGCTTCCCCAGAGTCCAATAATCATCCTATCACAAAGCCAGTCAAAACCTGTGATGTTTGACAGTTCATCAATTAGAGAAGTGAGGTCCTTAAAGGATAGGTTCACGTTAGTTCCTCCTGTTCATACTGGCTATTAACATATCCCTTTGTTACGTGCTTCCAATGGAAGTGATGGGGGACAAAAAGTACAGTCCTTGTTCTGTGCAAAAATCCAAAGTTTATCTGAAGTTACTGCGAGGCTTCTGCAGTCTGAGTTAGACAAAGGAAGAGGGCACCTTCCAAACTTAGAGTCTTTTTAGTAGCCTAAAAACGTCCCACTTTGTTCTCCCCTGGACAGTGTTTCTGTGCTGAGCTGCAGTGGGAGGATAGTAACACAGAGAGAATTTTGTACTAAAAAGACAGCGACTTTGGAAGATACTCACTTGATTAGATGATTGCAGCAAGTAAAAACTGTTTCAATGCACATATATGCACCTGACTATTTTTTTTAAAGACAAATTGTTTTAAACCTGTAAATCTATCCTTTAATTCATCACTGACCTTGGCCCCACAGATGCAGGAAGGTCTGCTTGTCATTCTACACTACTTGAGCAAACACATGGGGAAACTTCACACTAATCCTTCGCGCTGGCTCAGGCTGAACATTGAAGTCTGCTGATGAGAGCTGAAATGAGCAAACCCTCAGGGACTGTTTGCAAACCAAACACATGACAGTTGACACTAATCAATTTTAAGCCACACATTTTCCTGCTATGTTAATACTGAAACTATAGTAAAGGCCGTTTTTTGTGAACCGCTGTGAGCGATCGCACTTGTGCAGCAGACAAATGCGTCATCTAACCAAAGATCTAAAACTGGAACACGAAGTTCAGTATCATATTATTATGATTAACCACCCCATGCCTGTTTGTTTTTATTGATTATTATTGATTATTATCATAAATTTAGTTGTATCCTGATGTATTTTCTTTCTCACAGTTAAAACTCTGTGACATTCTTGCGCCTAAACAACATTTTGCGCACATACACAGTACAAAATGTGACTGGTTAAATATTTCCAATACTCACCACTAAAGGTATGGAGCAGATGAGAACCACAGCGGAGGTAGCTATAAGCAAGATCACCATCTGGATCTCTGCACCAGCTAATCGTCCGAAACTCCGTCTGCGCCTGAACTCCGCTATGCGCCGCCGGTCTGTTCCCAAAGACGTGCGGCGAATATACCGCTTGTGCATCAGGATCAGAGCTCCGCACACCATCACGTTGCATATGACAGTGGCCAGCACGATGACTGAATTTACACCTGCGTACATCAAATTAAAAGTCGCAACTGTTGTTTGGTTGTTCTGCCAGTCGATGAAACACCAGGTCCCCGGGTTCTGGAGCTTCACCTGGCCGAGCCCCACGCTGGGCAGCGCGCAAAACACCATGTTGGAAATGTAAATGCCCAAAAGAGTCAGCGCAGCGAGCTTTTGGTTTATGTAGTCGTTGTAGAAGTATGCGTGGTTTATTGCCAAGTATCTCTCCACTGACATTGCAAACACAATGCTGAGCTGGACCAAAAAGAAGAAGAGCAGGATGAAGCCGGAGTACTGGCACAGCGGCTCACCTCCCGGCCAAGCGCCCTTCATGTAGGTGGCGATGGTGACGGGGCTGACCAGCAGGGTGCCCAGGAGGTCTGTCACTGCCAGGCCACACACAAGTGTGTAAAAGGTCGTCTCCTTTTGTTCCTTTCGTGATATTCGCAGAACCACTATGGCAATGACATTCCCCACCACCCCGAAGATGAACATAATAACCGGGATGGTGGGCGGTTGAAATCTGCCCGTTGCCGCCGTGGAGTTCATACCTGCAGGGACTTCTTTCACTGTTTCACGCTAATCAAAGGGTCTACTCTCACTTCCGAAGTAGTGACACTTTCCATTAATGCGCATTCTCCAGATTCTCCAACAAGAGGCAAATCCATCTTTTACGCACAGAATTAAAACCCAATAATCCGCCAAACGCGAGCATTCCACAGGATAAAGATATTTACTCTGGTGATTTTTTGGTTCGAGCGCGATGCTCCAAGACAGTCTGCGAGCTGCCCTTCACGTTGTTGTCACGCTCGCAACTGACAGGGAAGTTTCTTCTGAGGCCACTTAAGGCAGCTCCTCCTCTGCATTTCATTTAACCAGTGAGCTGTTTGAGGCACAGTGCAGCGCAGCACCACATGCAGCGACAGGACACCCGCCAGAAGGACACCGCACTCGTGTAGTACTAGTTTCAGTTCTTTATGATCACTGAATCTCCCCCACATGTTGTGTACAGAGCTGAATCTATCACCATCCTCGTCATCTCTCAGTTGACGTCAGCAAAGTCACCTCTGTCGATTGGTTTAGACAAGGTCAGTGAATATATTAAGAAGTCTGCATGTAAAAACACGTAGGAATAACTTGAGTAGGCTACTTCCATTTACTTTATACTTCTACTCCACTACATTTCGGGGGATAATTCTGTCATTTTTACTCCACTACAATGATAAACACCTATAATTATACTTTACTAACTAAGATATTTCATACAAAACATATGAAAATGATGATGATGCATTTGTTTACTGCAAAAATCTCATAATCAATTCAGTTTAGTCTATTAGTTTAACCAATAATGGAGACCTAGCCCCTTATTTTCTCAATAATCTCCCAGCCTTTTGTCTGAATTATGAAATCAAGTGTCATTTTTCTAGCTCCACCTCCACCACTTACAACCTAAAATACAGCTTACTCACTGATGCATCAGTAATATTATGAAATGAGCCATTCTATAGTACTTTTACTTTTGAATTATTGTCACTAATACATAAACATATTATCAGTCTTTTGATGTGTATAGGTCGAAGTTTATGGAGCCTCGGAACTGACAAAATGTAGTAAAAGGTTAGCAGGCAAGCCAAAAATATAAGGAATCCATCAATAAATATTGTTTGTTAAATAACTGACTACTTTATGTACTGCTGGGTAGTTTAATCTGTAACACTGCATCATATTTTATAAGATGATCATATATTTTGCATGTAAAAATATTGATCTGAAAAGATATAATACATTATCAAATATATAATAATATTTCCAAAATTGTACAAATCATACAGTACTTGAGTATATGTACTTAGTTACTTACCACCACTGCTGTGCAGATTAAGATTTCACATACAAAGAATATGATAAATTAAAAAAGTGTGACGCATTGTTACAGATTAAACTATCCATTAGTGCATAACGTTGTTAAAATTAGCCTTACATTAACATTAAAATGCTGCTTAAACAATAATAAATCAGGATAATCAATCATCCCATAAAATAAAACACTCTAAAAGGGGCAGTCTGCATACTTTTACTTTTGATACTTAAGAACATTCACTGTTAATACTTCTGTACACTTCTGTTGCACCAGTGCTATATGTAGTTAATTAAAGGATCTGAGTACTTTTTCTAGGCAAGGCAAGTTTATTTTGTATAGAACTTTTCAACAACAGCTTAATTCAAAGTGCTTTACATACAAGATATGAGACATGACAAGATATAAAAGAAACACTTGACAATATAAAAAGACAGCTATAAATAGAATCCTACCATTGCAGGTAATTCAACTTACTGTATATAACATAAGAGACCAAATCTGCACTTCACAATATGTTTCTCATATGCTTATTCAATTACTGAGAAAACAAAAGACATTAGGGTGAGTCAGAATAGCCAATATGATGAAAGGTGTGATCCTTAAAAAGATGCTTTTCCAAGGAATACATAGCTGCAACTGCAACTGTGTATTTCTGGAGCTTCAAAGAGGTTGCAAGATTGCATGACTACAAAACAAGTGAGCCACTGTTTGTACATTATTAATTAACTTTGTTTTTCACACTTTCAAAGATTAGAAACTTGAACTACGTCATCTCAGTGTGCTTCTGGCTTGTGGTAATGGCACATCTTAACCGCTGTTTCTCATCTTGTAAACATTCCACTGAGTCAGCTCAAGACTTTGCGAAGTTGCTGAACAAAACCTCGATGAAAAGTAAACTCTGTAAGAAACAAACAAATATTCTATGAAACATTTATTGAAGAAATGCATTGATTTATAATCTATCTAAAAGGAAATAAAGTTTGTCATTTTAAGTAGCGTGCAAACACAGCTGTAAGACATGAACATTGCATCATCATCATCATCAGTGTATTTCTGACATTATTTTTGATGCTGTATTTCACTACAGCCGAGACATTTATTTATTTCGGCTTTCTATTTTACTTGGTGGCAATCGGATTGTGTTCACCAAAAACAGCTGCAGCAGATAAATATCTAAATGTTTGTAAGGACACTGGTCAGGAAGTTGATAGTGTGTTCACTGAATCAAACAGAAAGTGACTGATGAATCAATTTAGTTATTTATGGTCCGTAAACAAAGTGTTTTAGAGGAGGATGTTAGTGTTTGTACACTGTTACAAAGTGATGGAGTGATCTGTGGTGCGTGCTGAAAATGTGTCATGTACTCGACCAAACACAGATGAAACCTTCACAGAGGTACCACTTCCTCTGACCTCGGGGTGAGGTCTCTCTCTAACAAAGACGAAAGGAATGCATGTCATTCATTGCTCTACAAAAAAGTAAGAGGTGAATAGTATTTTTAACAAATTTAAGTAAGCTATTCTGTAATTTAAAAAATGTATGTAATGCACTAATGCACCATTGTCTCCTCTCCCGCTATGACTTTTCCTGGCGAGATCAAGGTATGTTTTTAATGTTGTGTCATAGAGTTCGGGGACCTCTGAAACACAGAATATGAGTTTTTCTTCCATCACTCTCTACCTCCCCTGCTTGCATGTGTCGCTTCTGGATATGTCACATACAGCTGCTAACCATAGACTGTATATAAAGATGGACAATGCGTCTCCACTTCCTCCCACTCTACAAAAATGAAGCCAAAATATCCCGGATACGGGCGCTGCCATCTTGTGCTGGTGACATCATTTTGAGCCAGAGTCTGCGCAGTAGTGATCCATCGAGGTCCCGCCCATACACCCATCTGAACCAATCACGAGCACACTCACAGTTGTCAATCATGACATCTCACCCCCTTTTTATAGCATCAAATAACTAATTAAAACCAAACTAATCAGAAAAATGAACACTTGAACATACATCAGATTGATGTGTACTTTTCAATTTGGCCCATGTCCCATCCGCTAACATAGAGGGGCGGGGTTTATGACCTATATTGCAGCCAGCCACTAGGGGGCGATCACTATGTTTTGGCTTCACTTTTGGGGAGCTGTCATGTCGTCCGTCTTTATATACAGTCTGTGCTGTTAACTCATTGGTTGCGCTTTGAAAGGTCAGCGGCAGCCAAGGTCAGAGTTGAAATAATTTTATATAATCATTTGAACTTTGAGCACAGCACACGGTGGCACACCAAGGGTAGTGCTGTACCCAAAGGAAAACAATGGCACAGCCAGCGCGGAGCAGTTTTACCACTGATCATGTGTGAAGCCCTTAACTTTCAGTATTGGCAACAGGCAAGTATATTACTGTGCATATATAAAGATAATACTGCTTGATGATAGCAGTTTCTTAGGTTACCGGGCAGCAGCTATCTTATTCCCCAAACAAAATGGCCAACCAGGTAGCACAGTCTGGTTTACACTTGATTTGGCTTTGGCACAATGATAGAGTGGCAACACAACTTTTAACTGTTGAGGCACGATGGCTGGCAGCAGAGAGGAAAATCGTAAACACCCAAGGGTGCAAAACATTAGTGCAAAACAAGAACAATGATGCAAGCTCAGGGACATGTCTGCTGTGGCTCTTTCACAAATTAGTCAGATAATTAAGGTGGGGTGAAAACTTTACTTGCTGTAAGCGTAGAGAGTTCAAAATTACACTTATGGATGGTTGGGATAAGCCTTCAAAAAAAGCAAACCTTTCCTGTACAACCACTTGCCGGTGTCCGGTCAGAATACTGATTATGTTCTAGCATAGGGTGGCTGCTGTATGTAGTTCTGGCACAAAAAACAAAAGGAAAGATGAGAGAAGAGAAAGGTCATCAGGCACCACGACCTGACAGGAAGGAGGGTGCTCACACAACACAAAAGAATGCAGATGTGTTTACAGTACGCCATACTGCACCTGCAGACTCAGAATCCAGACGACAGATTTAGTGAACCAATTAACCTCTGAAAAATGCAGAAATATTCACTGGAGCAAATGAGCGAGACACATTATAGGTTATGAGCATACAGTACGTGGTCATGTGAAAACCTGTTTGCCTTTACTGCCGTTTGCAAACAAAACAGCCTCAGGAGAACGAAACACAAATCTTACAGAGACAAAAACAGGGACTCACATGACTCAGCTTTCTGGTCCATTTCCAGTAACTGGACATCACCATGCAGTAGAGTGATTCTCAGTATAACACTGCTGGTGCATTCCTATTCCATGATACATTTTTCTCTGTTCCCAGATGTGAATGAGGATCTCTACAAAGACCTAAAGATCTCCATCTGTTGTGATAACGACTATGATACATTTTCAACAGAAAGTCTGAATTCTTTTCTTCAGAAAATTCACATCGAATTTCTAAGGCTGACATCTGTCTATAAAATGATGAGGTTTGAAGGACATTTACTTTAATATTTTTTCTATCTTACACTTGAAGCCCATATACTGTAATTGCTGATAATGCCCTGTATGTAGAGATGAAATACTGATTCTTCAAGAGGAAAACTTGTAAACTGAAAAGAAGTTTTGTCCCAGCCTGGGAAAACCAGAGACATTTTTGAGTTCCCCAGGGATTTATAAGCACCAAGCCCACCACTCAGGACTCAGGTCCACTTTGAGGACTAGGGTCATGTAGGAGTCAGGTCATGTGACAAAACCTCAGATTCCCTAGTAGTTCAGTCTTCCCCAGGGAACTAATGAAAACGCCATAAAGATATTTATTGGCTGCTGAAGTGCACTTACACCTCAACCCAGTGAGAGCACACTTTCCCTGAGTAACATTTATCAACATGTTTGGGATTAAAGAGAAAATCAATTTCGAGTTTAATGATCAGTCTGTTTGTGAGTGTGAATGTGCCAGCATGTATCACATTCTCTGTTTTTCTCTCCTACAAGTGCAGATCTGTATTTTGTTGTTTATTTTACCATTGCGGTTTATGACTATGCATGTTTTGTTCTCGCACAGTGATGAGTGCCAATAGTCTGAGATCCTTATTAAAGCTTTGTTCTAAATAAGGGAGCAGATCACTGAAAGGCAAGTCCTGATTTGTCCGTACTCCTCTGTCAATACTAAAAGGCACCGCATAATTCTGAAACTGCCAATAAAGACAGAGAAGGTCAGCACAATGCATGGCTGTGTCTATGTTCGTGTGTTTGCTCCAGAGAAAGTCCAGCTAATCACACATCCCACACAAGCTTCCCATGTCGTTAGTAAGAAGTAAACCTCCTATGGGAGTCAGATTACTCCCCGAGTTCTGTAAAACAGCACAAATTAAAGCACAAATTAACTCCTGGGAAGAGGACGTATTGTGGATTTAACCCCAATAAACATTCCTAAAATTATATCAGCGGTGGGATCAGTTGTTGTAAAAGAGATTGGAGAGAATCTATAAACACTGAGAGACAACTGATGGCAAAAAGTGGAAGCTGTTCAGCTGGTTGCAGCCTGCTCGCCTAAGAGAAAAGACTCCAGATTATATTTGATGACAAAGCTTTTGAACAATCCCTAAAACAATGTTTTTTAAGTAATTCATTATACAATATGTACACATGGTAACTCCCCCTCCTATTTACCATTCATAAGCAGTATAGAAACCTTTAATAACAGATCTATTACACACTATTATGTAGTTATGTAGATGTAGTTGTAAGCATAAGTGATTATTAATGTATTTGTCAACAGCTATAATGCCTCCTGTGGGCCCCCATAAGTGGAGGCTGGTGTTTAAACAGAAAATGAATGACAATTTAACACATTTGTAATTATATAAAATATGTTTGCATAGGAGAAGTTACAATTGTTGACAAATACTATACATTAATAAACACTTAAAAATGTTCTTATAGCTGTGAACAACTTATAAACTAATTTATTAAATGTTTATATGGTGCTTATAAATGCAATAGGGGGTATTAAAGTGTTACTGTTAAGGGTGGGCAACCTAAACCACTGGGTTAAGGTAAGACTGTCCTCACAGTTAAATATTAAAATGGCAAGTGACTTCCTGAGTCGGCTTGGAGTGTTATTAAGTATTATACTGTATAGTCTAAGATTACTCTAGATTGCGCAAGTGATATTCGGAGGTGGTCAGAGCAACATGTGACCACAATGTATCCCTGATACATTAAGGAACTGCATAGACAACGGTGTCGTCTGCATACGCTGACGTTGTTGCCATTAAAGTGAGGAACAATGATGACATAGCATTATGGATCTTCAGCATAAACAAAACAAGTTGCCTTATTTCTGTTTTGTCAACAGAATTAGAAGCTACGCAAATCAGCCAGATTTGCTATCATTTGCATATTTAAGCTAAATCTGATTACAAGTGTCACAGATGATAGCATAATGTGGAAATCATGGAATCACAGGGAAATCATACTGTGAATGTTGTGCAATAAAGATAAAAAAGGAATGGACATTTTTTTAAACTGAGCTCATCCATTTAACTTTCCTAGTGTCGTCTGACGGTTCACTTTAGGTTTTGTAGTTTCAGTAGTTTAGGAAACCTAGGAAATGCGCATTAAACCCAGTCGACTGATCAACCTAATATTATATGTTGATGTGACAGTCTTTGCACAGTTTGTTGGCTTTATATATAGATTCACATGTCTTGGTCACCATCCAGGAAAACATCAGTTCAGTGCCTATGGATGACATGCTAATGCAAATCCATCTCACCTCTTTGAACAGGGTCAGATCCCACGGTTGCTGTCCTTCCTTTACAAAAGCAAATATGTTTGGTTTTTTAATGATTAACCCATTGCAGTCTGATAACATATTAAAATCCACAGCTAGGTTTATGCAACTAATACCGGCTGTGTGTCCAACCAAATAAAAACACATGAGCAAACTGTGATATTAATGCTTAACCATTTTAAAACAAAAGAAAGTCCTCCCAAAGTTTGTTATTTTGCTAATAATTTACGCAATGAGTTGTACTCATGTAAAAAACAACTATTAATTAAAAACAGTGATTACAAATGTACTAAATGTAAAAGTTACCAAGCTGCTTTTGACAATATTTTATATATATTATTTTTTGTACTGGGAAGGGGCAAAATAAAAAATCTAATCAGTTACTCCCACCCCTGAACAGATGTAACGTTTCTGAGTCATGACTCACCACAAACCAAACAGCGCTGACTCTGTAGATGGAACATACAGCCTGGTCTGTACTATCTTGACAACACAAGTGGTGTGTGTGTGAGTGTGTTAAAAGATAAGACCCAGAAGTCCCGCAAGAAGCAAGCCGAACTGTCTCACATCTGACCCGCCACTTTTATTTTTAGAGAGAGGGACTCCCTCCTGACTTCCTGGCTTCTTTTACTGTCTTTATACTTTTTCTACTCCAACTTGCTTTTAGACATTGTTTTTAATCTCCCTCAGAGTTTTTCTTCTCAATCAGTACATTCATAGAGAACCTCAGACACTTATGGCTATAATTATGTTCATCAGCTCGACACTCAGGTGCGGTTTTAACATAAGCTTTAGAGGAACAAGTCTCAACAGTTGCAAACTATTTCCCTCTGGCAGCTTGAAGGGCAAACATCAAGTACTTCATGTCCCACAGCTTTCACAGTATTGATGTATGTGTGAGACTGAGTGAGAGACAGACAGCGAGATGCATTGTATAATTACCAAATTAAGATGCATGCCAAAACCTTTCATGCACCTTTTATCCTATACACAAACACAGCACAACGAGTTATACGTCTGTACTTCACCTAGGTTGACCCAGAAGCCAACAGGCCTTGGCAGACACCAACTGTGTGAACAGCTGACCTTATCTGACCCAGCTGTTTACACTGCTGAAGCCTGCGTATCATTTTGCATGGTTGTGTTATGTTATTTTTGTGGTATAGTATAGTATTTTCCTTAAGCTGAACAGCAGAGAGACTGTGGTGATGATCATGTGTGTATCTGGTGGTGGTGGTGGTGGTGGTGGGGATTGGTTGTCCCAGGTGCCACCCCAAACATGACCCCACCCAGGTTATGAAAGAATAATGGGCAGGTTAAATGCATAACTCGGAAAGGGTTTTTCTTCCAAAGGACAAAGGACCAAACAAGGATCCATTGGTGCGACTAAAACTTAAAAACTTACTTTAAAATTTATGTTAAACGTGACATTTTTGCTGTTTTTCGATTGATTATGATATAACAGGGATGGCTTGAATACTATCCCTCAGTTGGAACATTTAAAAAGTAATTTGTAAGTACATTACTGATAATAACAGCAGAAGTAGTTACTTACATTACGTGTTATTTGTATTTCTTATATATTTCTGTATTTAACACATAGAAATAGAAAATAAAACATTGTGGTGTAACAAGCATTTACTGACAGCTAAAATTAGCTTAGCCCTGACAGCATGAGGCACTCCGGAGAAGTCCCGTCCTCAAAAAAAAAGCTAACAAAGCTACCGGAGGCTAGCTAGCAGCTAAGAAGACACAACATGTAAGTAAGACAACTTTTGATTTACCGGGAAGCGCATTTCTCAGATAACGCGTCCAATTCAAACAATTCCTACCCCAAATACGAAGTAATGGAGCGTTATTGGGATCACTAAGTGTAATATAATTACTGTACTAAACTTCTGCCCCACCCATACAAAAAGCACCCCCACCCCCCTTTCAATTGCTAATTTACAGTGAATTTACCAACTCCAAAAAGTATCACCTGATGACATTATCACTTCAAGTCGTGATGCCTTGTTCCCAGCTTACTGTATGTTTGTTATCGGATATTGACTTTATTGGGCAAAATCATTATATTATATTTTAGGGTGTATTCCCCGTATACATTGAGCAACAGATGTTGTGTTACATGTCAGAATTAAACGAGACAATCATTAGTGTTCAGCAGCGGGTGCAGGCATCTGTTATGATACCGCAGTGCCACACCTGTACTCTTCTGCGTTCCTTGACAATATATGTGGTCTGATGACGACGGTTGCACTATAAAACTCTGCTCTACATGCATGCATGTGGGTAAGTGGGTTCATGTCTGCACACTTTTGTTTGTTTCATGTTCTCGGGCAATAGTTCTGCCTCTCTCTCAAGCACTCACTAACTACTGTGGAAATGTTTTCTTATTGGTGCTTTCCAACATTTAATCCCTCGGGGCACCCTACAGGTTTCAAAACAAAATATAATAGCTGCTGCTACCTACAAGGAACCTTTGTCTAAATAAACTGGCACTCAGACTTATCTGCATGCCACCTTGGAAAAATAATCACTTTAATTTCAGATTCTTCCCGTGGGTTTCCTCAGGCACTTGTCTTTTCACACATTCATCAGCCAGCAAATAAAATAAGAGCCTTTTTATCGGCAAACAAGCTGCATAAAAGCAAGAAAATCTATCAATCTAGGTCACTTTATTTGGCTGTTTCACTCTGTTTTGCTCTGGGGATTTGTGTGGTTTCTGTGAAATGAGTCTGTGGACTGTGGTTACCATCTCCAGTAAGTAGATGTACAAGATCTCAAGTAAATCTAGGGAGTAATGATGCTACTACTTAAAAAAGAACAAGAAGAGTAGTCATACTAACTGCACTTGAGTCCACAAAGTAGATTTTCTTCCTTGAAGCCCACAGGGTGTACACATGTTTAAACTCTTGTAGATACTTTATGATTACCAGGCAAGTTACTGTTAAATTATTATCTTGACAAAACAAAGAAATATTTGTTATTATTGTCAGAAGCACTTGCATAAATATTGAATTTGAGCCAAAGTCAAAGACGGACTTGACTTGTGTTTACAGTGTTCTGTTTGTTCAGATTTCAGTTGTGATATCTGAAGCTGCAGTGATATGACATTGACAACGTCGCAATGACAATCTGCATTTATACTGCAGATAGACACTGGATAAAAGGCCAGGGTGCATCCCTCAGGAACCATGAATATTCCATGGAAATCTGGCCATTAGTTTTCATAACACCTTGTAATCGACCAAACTGTTGATAAAGGGGACATTTTAGAGGAAACTAGAGGAAAAATAGTTGCAGTTATAGCTTGTTAAAGATTGTAAACATAGATTATCTGTCACACAGGAAGTGAAGGATAAATTCAATGAGAATATAAACACAATAAAGATTTCCTCCAACAACCGGTAACGAGGTATTTCCAATCCTAAATGAGATTAAGTACAAAGGATTATTATCGATTTATCGATTTTTTTAAATTTCCAATAAATTTTGTTGGACGTTACTTTTATTTTATTTTATGTTGTTCACTGTGCTTTTATTTGCTGGATCTTTATTTAATGGTGGTGCGGATTTGGTTTAATTTAGTTTTTCATTTGTAAAGCACTTTGTAACATTGTTTTGAAAGGTGCTATATAAATAAAGTTTATTATTATTTTACATTATTCATTACTTTACTTCATATCATTTGTACTGTAAGTGTATTATTATATTATTATCATAAGATTTGTATTATCTTATCTCAATAATTCATTTTTTGGCCACTTGGGGTCAGCAGAACAATCTGTAAACACAAGACATGACATATATCACCTTATAAAGTTGATATGGGGAACTTGATAGCAAAGGGTTGTCTATTTACACATCAAACAGACACAGAGCAACATTAGCATTCACCTGAAAACAACTGCCTGCTGTGTTTGGGTACGGCGAGGGATGAAGCTGAACCAAAACTGTAAAGCTGTGGGCTGTAAAACGAAAGCAATAAGCTGAAAGATGCTAAAACAAAGCTAGGGGAAAAACCCTCCTTGACAAAACATTCACTATTTAATGTCAATATTGGTGTGTGTGTGTGTGTGTGTGTGTGTGTGTGTGTGTGTGTGAGGGTGTGTGTTTCTCAGGACAGGATATGTCTGTATAGTGAGTTTTGCCCTGCCTGGTCATAGAAAGCTGTGTTTATTGGAACGAGGAGGAAAGTTCTGCCACTTTCTACGACTCTCTGACCTCACATGCTGACATGCAGGTGTGATTCCGGTCCATCTGTCCAAAACTATGGTCCTTTGGACAGACATTCATCTTTGACACCCCATCAAAGTAAAGGAAAAGGATATAGGTAAAAGTTAAGGAGAACAGTATGTTCTGTGAGCTGTCTGTGGGGACCCTACCCTATCAATCGCTCATTATTTTCCAGCTGTATTGTATTCCAGCTTGAATGCCACAGATCCCAGAGGTATGAAATGCAAATAGCACAGAACCGAATCTGGTCAAACAGATGTCAAATAAAAATAAAACATCTCAACACCCTTTATAAACCTTTGACTAACTCACTCAATGATTCATTTGCTTAAAAGTCCTGTCAAATGAAAATATTACTTTAAATATTACAGCTTTTGCTTTCTTTTTGCAGATGAAATATGATCATGCAACTCAGCAGGGATGATCCATGTTGCATTATTTGTAGGTTTATTGCAGAGTCTGGCAAATCTGTGGCCATTATCAGTGAAAAGTGAGAGGGAAAAGAGCCAGGGCGGAGGAGATTGATCGAGAAGAAGGAAAATCACTCACTGCTTACATTTGTCTGAATTTAAGTGGGCTTCGCAGGAAAAGACAGCATATATAAATAAAATAATTTGCTTTGTGCCAAAGAGAAACATTGCTCAAGCAGCAGTGCTGTGTTTTGATGTAACACACACTAGAAGAAGTGAAGTCAGCATCCTTAAAAGGCCAGTTTTCTGCTATGGTGCTTGATGTGGGTATAGTGACATCCAGAATGCCCATAGCCATCTTTTAATCAACACAGTAATAAAGTAACTATTACAGAATTAAAGGAATGAAAAAAAAACATCTACATCGTTACTCATTCAAAGTATGAACATCTGTATTTTTGACTGTTCAGCCATGATGGCTAAAGCTGCATTCTAACTATTTTACCAGTTAGCAGACTGTTACATATTTGGTGGATACAAACATGAATGAATGATTGAACACTGTATTAATAAAATTTTTTGGCCAATTGGGAATAATGGAACAAGCTGTAAAGTTGATATGGTGACCGTGTTGCCTATTTAGATGTCCAGCACCATAGAGCTGATGGGAAACTGCAGATCAGTTGAGAATTCTCTGTGGATTCTGTCGTGGCACCTTTCATATAACATACAGTCATTTTACCCAGTGTTAATATAATAATATTGATTGTTGCAGCTTTAAAGAGAAGTATGGTATCTGAACGGATGTAGAGTCATTTTTTATTTCATGAATAAAACAAAAAGATTTCAGTTTAAGCCCATGCATCAAGCTACAATACTTGGCAACTTACCAGTGAACAACTTATCATGCTTTAAAATTCTATCTATACACTAGTTAAATTCAAATAAAGGTATTGCTGACATGCTAAAAAAGGAGCATTACATGCTTGACTTATTTCCTTAGCTTTAATTCCCTTAGCTTTTTTTTTTCTATCTATATATATTTTGTGTTTGAACCAGGGTGGAGAAAAGGTCGCAAAAGGTCTCTCCTTTACTTCCTTATATCAGCTATGTAGATAGGCTATTGCTCAATACAAGACACCCATGTTCCTCACTGACAGGAAACTCTTTTCCCCATAGCAGTTACAAGTTCAACTGCAGTTAGCTGTGATTGACAGACCTGGATTTGAATCTTCAAGATCGCAGTATCTTGCAGCATACATTCATACATAAAAGTATGAGTAAGGTAAAACAGCAAAACATGGTAGTCTCTGATAGAAATTAGTGAGGCAAAATAAGGTGAATAAAAAGGAGTGGTTACAGAACACCCACAGTGTGTGAAAGAAATACCGCTACATCATATAAGGCAGATGTGTGTGTGTATTTTGTGTCCTTTTCAGAATAGACGGGGGGCGTTGGGGCCTGCAGGCAGAGTGATGAAATATTTGCAGAGAGAAACAAAGCGCTTCCTGTTTGAGGCAGGCAGCTTGCACAAGCGGCTTCCTGCGTGTCAGACCCGCTCAGCCACGGTTGAGCTCGAAACTGACTGACGGAGGGAATGTCTTCCATCTTCATCACGGAGCTATGAGGCATGTTAGAAAAAAAAAACACTGGCTCCATAAAAACAAAAAGTGAGAGTGGACTGTGTGACTGGCATCTGTGTGTGTCGGGGGGCTGGCAGCTGAGCAGTGCGCCTTAAAGGTCCATTAAGTCGCTCTGATGCATTTTCAAAACACGGCTCTCACTTTCTCGGTTATGATTGCAACATTATAATGGAGCTTATTTCTTGATTTTCTTTTGTTTTAAACGTATATCTATATGCAAATCTCCCTGCTATGCCACAGCTGTACGTGCAGTTCATGTGGCTAATCTGACTTTATAGACAAAAAAAAACTGTTGCACTTGGCTGACCTCCAGTCATCTCATGTAATGTCTACAGAGCCCACCTGCTTGTTCTCACACGCTCACAGTCTATTGCAGTTAAATCCAATGGACTGAGACTGTAAGACAAGTTTGTTAAATCTTGAATGCCCAAGACAAATATCTCCTAAAGGAGACAATAAAGGCTAATCTAATCGAAATCTACCACATTTGCCACATGGTGATCTCGACATTTCACTTGGCTGTCTGTAAGTAAAGGAATAATACAGCATAAAATGTACTGATAATGCTATTTCAGCCCTTGATAAAAGTAGATTTGACATGCAACATATACATTACTACATACAAGTACTTTGACGTTTGTAATTTTCTGACACAGGTGTAACTAATAACCAGTATTGTGCATCCTGGCATGTAACAGGGACATTGTTGATGTTATTGGTTACACCTGTGCTGTTCCTGCTATGACAAGTCATGTTCACAGAAAGAAAGGTCTATACCGTTTCTGCTCTATACAGCTATGACAGGAACAAAATGCTAAAGTACAGCATCAGTACATTTTAAACACTATGAGGACATTAAAGGCATAACAGGTTGGAAAAAATGTTAAGAAAAGGTCAAAAGTAATTAAGGTTCTGTCATGTTGAAGTGGAATTTCCAGGCAGCAGGCAGATATGTAAAAAAAAAATCATATGTGTGTGGAATTTGGTTGTGAGATATTTAGCAAAGGTTTGACATAGTTTGCAGTGTTATTATGGACTTTTAAAATATGTTTTTTAAATATTCAAACCCAAAAGTTTCCTTTAACAACACACAAGCATACAGAAACCTTACAGAATCAATTTCCGTGAATAAATACAGAAAAAAAATTGTTAATTTCTTTTTTTTCTGTACAATTTTTGGTAATTTTGGGAATGTTTCATCTCCTCACTCCACTTCCCACAACTCCTTAATTAGCATAGGTGAATCTAATCGCCGGACTGATTAGAGGCAGCCTTTAAAGCCTGTCCTTTGTTCCCAAAATCTTGGAGCAAATGCTAAGTTTACAATGTTTAGACCTGTGTTACCTTCACATATGTGGATTCAGTGGTTGCCCTTTAAAAAAAAAATTCAGAAGCATAAGGACTAAATGCTTAATTCAATTTGGAGTAAAACGTGTATAAAACTAAGTTCATCATCATTTTTTGTAGATTAGTTTTGTATATTATCCTTTCGGAAATTCTCTTTGTATCTGTGGCAACTTTGTAAAAAAATGTTGGTAGTTTCTAGCTTTTTTTTTAATCATAATTCCTCACTCCACTCCTCACAACTCCTTAATCCACACAGGTGAATCTAATCATCTGGTTGATTAGAGCCACTGGCAACAATCCTTTAAAACCCGTATGTTCACTTCTGTTGCTTTTTCTGTTTGCTCTTCCTGCACTTGTCAGTTATCCTCCACTCCATTCAGTGTTGTGACTCCAAACTGTACACAGATTGATGACGATAACACAAGTAGAAAAAAAATAGGGAAGTGTAAAGTTTTGAATGAGACGTTTGGTTTCTTGTTTGTCGTGACACCACATCTAACGTCTATCCAACTCTTGTCGAACCAGCATAACTGGTTAAGATTTTAATCATAAAATGAGAACATTTGAATGAGACATTTTATCTCTTAAATTGCTATCAAGAACTTAACACTTAATTGTGCCACACATTGTATTACCCATATCAACAAGGGGAGTTTGGTTTTATTCCAGAAGGCATTAGACTTGTGAATAGTTGTGGTATACGAGATGATCAGTTTACCTTATATATAGACTGATATATGCACTTGCACTTTTTGCCCTTTTTGACATAATGTGTCTCCGTGGTGTTGGATATTGTTGGCCAGCTACGTATTGCCCACTGCCATTAACCCCTTGTGTATTTCAATTTTTTCCTGACATTATCATATAGTGTATTTTCAGATTGTTTTGATGTGTGAATGAACTGTTTGTGTGTATTTTATTTGTGTTTGCAAACTCGCTTGCCTCAGATGACCCCTTTGAGGGACGAACACATTATTTTTTTTATTGACTTGAATTGAACAGGCCTTTGTTTGCAGGCGTTCTGATAGGTTATGTCAAAATATTACTTTGTCTGAAGAGAAAAATATAAGATACTCATCAGACCACATGTTGAGATTTTCGGGAGAAGGCATAGCACTCAATGTTATCCTAGATGTATCAATATTTCCAAATTGTTTCCAGTAAACTACTTCCTGTACTTTCCCCAGTTATCCATTGTTGCTGCTTAGCCTTAAAGGTTACTTTGGAAACTTTTCTTGGTGTTATTTGCTCTTCGTCCTAGGTGTTGCCTTGTTCCATGCAGGTTTGCTTGTGGTCAGCTTGTGTTTCATAATTTTATGCCATGCTTTCCGCATGGTTGCTCATGTATACTCTTGTGTCTTTATTCTGTCACAGTGACACAGGTTAAATCAACAGTGTAGGTGCATCTAAATGGGTCAATATACGTCATTTGACCTGGCTGACCCAGAGTTAGAGTGCACAGAGGGAAACGGAAACAAATATGTAATGTAATATAATTTGGTGATTTAGAAGGAATTTGTATGAAACTAGAATTGCAGACTTGAGCCTTTGTGAATGGAAAGGATGACAAGAGATTGTGAAAGCTTCATCTCATACAAATTTGAATATCTGACAGGTTAAACCTACAATTAATGCATACAGACCTGAGCAACATTGTCATACTTCTTTAAATTTAGTCATCATTATCTCTATACTGTCATTGATCACAGGTATGGGGACCAAAACATAACACTGGAAATAAATGAATTGGTTAAATAAATGAATTTATTAATGAGCATAATGAATTAAAAATATACAAATAAATCTAAATCTAAATTTTTTCAAAATTTCCACCATCCTTTATTATCATACAAGAGATGTGGAAATAAATTTGAATATAAGTATATAAATATATAAATAAATTAATAGAATAATTTGAAAATAAATGATTAAAAAATAAATAAATGTGGAAATAAATAAATACAGAAAAATATTATTATATAACATATAATTATTTTATGTATTGCCTATGTAATGTCTATTTTTTTTGTTTTTGGCTAATTTTGTATCTATTTATATTTGTATGTACCATAATTGTTCATTTATTTTATTTCTTTTCACGTGTCACTTTCAAGTCATTAAGTTTCAGGTAAAAGGCTCCTCTTACTGACAACTTGATTTTATTATGCTCAACTAATTTCCCTTTTATAAATTATTGCCACCTTGCAAACGGTCCCGTGCCCGGCTTTCTTTATCACCAGTAAATCCTACAAGAGAGACTTTTGACCTTGCCACAATTTTTTTTTCCTGGCGGTTTGGAGATGTGGAACATTCCAGGGCACTGAGAGATATTTGTGTGGCTTGGGAATAGGTTTTGACCCGATTTTTTATAATGATTGATAGTATATTGACATCATTCCCAAGTCTAGACAGTCATACACATAACTGAGTTTGTGCAAAGCCTAACCCCGACAAGCTGATATTTCCGCTTTTTGTGGATGCAGTATGTGACAACAAATTCCTTTCCACATTCTTAAGATTGTCAACCTCTGTGCTATCTCACTATTTTTCAATATCCCAGAGCAATCACCCATGAGCCCCACTATGGCTCCATAGCCCAATAGAACCAAAATCTAAACCTTAACTTGAAGTCATAACTTGTGGATCATCACATTATCAAAACCTCAACCAAATCACACATAAAAAGAAGTTAAATTAGCTATTTAGACCGTCAAGGAGTAACTGTATGGTATTCTGAAAGGGAAGTTGAGACTTTTTGAATGGAATCCCTGCAATTGGTTGCCTGGCAACCTCATGGTGATGACAAGACTCCAAGGAAACTAAAAAAGTAGTTAGTTTCCTTGCAAGACTCCAGGAAGTCACTGTGCCCAGTATAGAAATAGTGCCAGCGCATAGCCCCCTGTAAATACCAGAAACAAGATATGTGTTTATAAGTGAAGTTCAGAGATGTTGGTAGTTTTGGAGAGAGCAAGGCAGGTTTTCCCCCTGCTCCCTGTCTTTATGCTAAACTAAGCTAACCGCCTGCTGGCTCTGGTTTCATATTTACTACATAGACATGTGAAGACACAGATATAAAACATATCTATCACTATCTCTCCCCGCTATATGTTTCTCCACAAATCACAGATCTGTGTGAGACAGTTGAATGAAAGCCAGTTTCTTCTTGACACAGTGCAGCTACTATATTCTTGATCTCTGCACTGTTAATACACACACAGACATATGACCACCCACTACTGTCCCTTGGAGTGAATCATTTCAAGGAATGTGCATGTTTATTAGCAAGAGTGGAACGGAAAGAATTGCTCCCCAATAGGGCTTTAAACAGATTAAGTGATAAACCTGACTTTGTAAATGCTACAAACATGATAATATGATAATGTTTGTTTGCATATTATTTTTCCTACAAGTAATTATGAGATTCATGCCTTGGGGCAATGATGGATGCAGGCCTGGACATTTGCAGAACATTGGTGCCTTGAGCTAAATGCTAACATCAGCCTGCTAACATAAAATGCTAACGCTAACATGCTGATGTTTAGCGGGTGTATCATCTACCATGTTTACCATTTAGATTAGTTAGCATGCTAGCATTGCTAATAACCACTAAACATGAACTACAGCTGAGGACGATGGGAATGTCATTAGTTTTGCAGGAATTTGGTCATATTAGTCAAATTGGATGAAAACTTCATCCAATAGTTGTCGAGACATTTAACTCGGAACAACAAATGTCAACCTTAGAGTAAAGAGTAAAGTCAGGGGATCACCAAAGTCACTAGGATTCATCCTCTTAGGGCCATACATGTCTGTACAAAAATTAGAAGTAGACATGGAATGTCATAACTAAGTTTTTAGTCCAAAAAGACTTCCTTTAGTCAAAAAGACTAAAGTATATAGTATCTTGTCAGTCTATAGATTGCAAACCTGATTTCATGGTGGCCACATCTGCTGAATATCAGTTTAAACACTTTCCAACACAAGTGGTAATTGCTAGGATTGATCTTATCACCAAGAACCCTTTAATACTTGAGCCATATCACTTGGATTTGTTAAAGCATGGAACTGCGAAATGTCTCCAACGGTTGAAATCCTCACTGAAATCCGCTGATTTGAAAAACAACATTTCAACAGTTGCAACTTGTATTAACAAGTACGATAAAACTACAGGGAAAGAGACAGAGTGTGAGTTCGGGAAGGGGTAGAGAGAGATGACGAGGATATGAAGATGCACAAGTACCAAAGAAGGAGCAGAAATGAATGCATGGATCATTAGCCTGAAGTAAATTGACACCATATTGGACAAACTGAGTTAGTCTATTTGGCAGAAAATAACACTTTCAATTGAACAAGGAACCTAAGGAAATTACCCATTACCCTGGTCTATCAGCAATCACTTTCATCTGGAAACATTCTTGTTTTCTTTCCTGAGTAACATGAAAATGGTCAGCAGCATATTTTCCCCATTACTACCTTTCTGTTTCATTCTCATTAATGCAAGTTTGCTGATTGGTGGAGACATGACAAAATGCTTTGATTGTCTGGATTAGACTCTCAGTGGGGCAAAAGGTCAATGTTGTCTTCAGGCAGTATTTATAGTCTCTACCAATACTGATAACCTTTTATAGACATCCATCCATCCATTATCTATACTGCTTATCCTTAGGGGGTTGCGGGGGGGCTGGAGCTGATCCCAGCTGACATTGGGCGAGAGGCGGGGTACACCCTGGACTGGTCACCAGTCAATCACAGGGCCGACACATAGAGACAGACAAACATTCACACTCACAGTCACACCTACTGGCAATTTAGAATCATTAATTAACCTAACCTGCATGTCTTTGGATGGTGGGAAGCCGGAGTACCCGGAGAGAACCCACGGGGAGAATGTGCAAGCTCCACACAGAAGGGCCCCATCCGACCGGTGGGTTGTTGTGAGGCGACAGTGCTAACCACTGCGCCACCGTGCCGCCCCTTGCCCCAAATCCATGAATGCCCTTTGCCATGATAACCAGTCGAGGCTTGAAAGGGATACATTCCCTTTCATGCCTCGACTTAGATTTATGTGGCATAGTAATAATAGTAAGTAGAAAGTTATGTTCTGGAGAGGATCTATATAATGGAATGTACTGCAGAGATAAACAGATAAAACCACTTCTCATGGAAAAAGGGAAAATAGAAAATAGTTTATGTTTATGTGAACAACAGTGAAGTTCAACGATATTATCTGTATCTGTGTGCTAATCATGTTGGTTTAGGATGCAGATTCTGTGTAAAATGTCTCAGATTGACCGGTACAGTGCTACAGTCCATTTGCAATAATGTGGTTAAAATAGAATGTGGTTAAAATAGAATGAGGCCAAACTGATCTGAACAGATCTGTGCAGAAAATCAAGCCATTTATGTATGATCACATTCTCATCTAACTCTCGGCAAAAAAGTGAAAAAGCGTATGGGTTGTGATGTGCAGCTTTATTTCTTGGCTGGAAGCAGTGACTTCCTGGAGTCTTGTTGTACATAACTCCCCATAAAACTGTTGTTTTTACACTTTTTTTGTACAGATTAAACAAACGACATGTAACATGCTAATTATTGAGCTTTAGAGGTGCTGAAAGGGGGATTTTGCTACTTTTGCACAGAGCCAGGCTAGCTGTTTCCCCGTTTTCAACCTTTATGCTAAGCTAAGCTATGCTAAGCGAATGACCGGCTAACTCTTAGCAAGAAAGCAAATATTAAGGGTATTTCCACGTCAAACTATCTGCAAACTATTTTTCCACATCACCAGGACGTCAGTAGATATTTTGGTGACATTTTATACATACTTAAGTAAAATGTCATTATCTAAATAAAGTGTGACCAGCAGCACATAAAAAAGACATTCTGACATGATATGAAAAGGGTTGCAAAATCATTGCAAAATCTTGTAGCATCTCCTGAGCTACTGTTCCTTGTTTCCGTGGGAAAGGAGACAGAGCTAGACAGCACTTTGAATGACCCTGGCTGGACTACATCTGTGATCAGGATGCCAGCTCTGGTGTCCTCTACTGACCTGGGTGTCCAGGCCAAATAATTAAATGTGTGATGTGTTGAAGATAAATGATTTTCCAGAGAAAGTGGGGACATTTAAAGCTTCTCGAATTCCACTGGGGTGAGCATGTTTGTGGGCATGTGTGTTAATGTGTCCAAATTTGTGTTTTCATTGCTTCATTTGCACCATTGCCCTACTTTGTCTCAGAGGAGTGAAAATCTGGGTGGGATTGCTTCTTGGGATTGTTGAGTGAGCATTTCGTTCCATCTCTGCAGTTGTCAAGAGCTGTTAAAGGCTCCCTGCCATGAGCAATGTCTCTGGAATGATAGATCAGGAGACAGCTGTATTGTTGCACCATCACGTTTTTAAATAAACAACTCTTTAATACTGTGCACCATATACTGTCTCTGTACGCTGAAAACACTAAACGAATGGCGAGTTGTATTTTCCCTATGTTTATCTCATCTATATCATATGCAAATATGTTTTATTTCCTTAAGGCCTCAAACTATTTTGTTTAATACAGTTGGGAAGTGCACAAACAGTTTCTTCCAGGCAGTGGTGCTCCAAAACCTCTTGTGACGAAGAGATTCAGAGATCTGCATGGCATTAATGCACAATCATCATCGTTTCCCCCCCCTTTTTTTAAAATAAAAAAATGCAGACAATATTGTTGTCATACTTTTCATAGTTGGGCTTCATCCAAATGCACATCTTGGTTTTGAAAGGTCATTTCTCACCAAAGTAATAATGTCTGTTTCAAACATTTTTGTGAGGTTACCCATATATAAAGCACTGTTTATTATAATATCCTAAGGGATTACTAGTAATTCGCTTTGTGGCTCCACTCAGAGACACATGGCGACTAATTGATGAGAAGTAAGATTAGATTTTAGTGGCTCTTTTTCAGGATCAACTTGACAAATTGTACTTAGCAGCCATGCTGTGGGAGATTTGCTCCCATGTGACCGCAATGTGCCTGTTCGATTTTGCCTTGACGATTTCAAAAAAACATTTAAAAAATATTCCCAAGGATGCCAGTCCCTTGGCCTTTTAAAAGCTGGCCTTACTTGGTTTTGTAAACACTCTGCCCAAAAAATGAGGTTTGGAAGGAGGATCAGTACAGTAACAAGTCGGCATCCCTGTTGGCAGATGACAATAACACTGTCCAGGCCTGACCACTGTTGCCACAGAGACCAGAATACACTTAACAGGTCTGGTTCAGGTTTTGTTGAGGCCAAAGGAAAGATGAGAGAGAACGCAAACAGTCATACAGAGATTGACCTTTGACATTTAGAAATGTAAATGTTGACTGGAAGGCCATGTGACACATTAAAAAAGTATAATAACACCAACAACACCAACATACAATATAAAATAAATCTCTCTGGGAATACCTGAGATGCAGTGTACATTTTATAATTAAAGCTGCTCTAATAATAATTAGTATTATTATAATTATAATCATAAGAGTTTACAAAGTGCTTCGACAGGTAAGCAAAAGCAGGATACTCAGAAGACAGATGGCAATATTACAACAGAAAGCCAAACAAAAACAAGACAAAAACGGTGGAGCAGTGGTTAGCACTGTTGCCTCACAGCAAGAGGGTGGTGGTTGCATGTTCTCACCTCGCCTGTGTGGGTTTCCTCCGGGTACTTCCTTCCACATTCCAAAGACATGCAAGGTTAAATGGCGGTCTAAATTGCTGTAGGTGTGACTGAGAGTGTGAATGTTTGTCTGTCTCTATATACCAGCACTGTGGTTGACTGCCGACCAGTCCAGGGTGTACCCCGCCTCTCACTCCAGCCCCCCGCGACCCTTTAAGGATAAGTGGTTACAGATAATTCATGGCCCGAAACACGACTCCAAAATAATGCTAATGTTGCTCTGTTTTGTCTGGAAGTTTAAATAAGCAAGTGTTTGATAACAAGTTCACTATATCTACTTTTTAAGGTGATAATATGTCAGTGCTGTGTTTACAACATGTTTCTACTGACCCCAAGAAAAAGCAAAACAGCTAATGAAGGTTTAAAGTTACATAAATTACATTAATTTAAATAACAATCTTAGGCTGTTTTTAAATTAATAATAAACAAAGTCATGGAAAAATATCAAAATTACAAAATATTCAGGTTTCTTGAGGGTGAAAGACTGAAGACCCCAGTTTTAAGATCTGTGCTACGGCCCTGGAGAGGACCAACTGACCAAGCAGTTATGTTTTCCTGATGACACTTAAATAAATGAAAGAACTTTGAGTCTTGAACAGAGTCAGAATTTCAAACATCCGCTCTTTGATTTAGCCTTGTGTTACCCTTAATTGTTCCTCTGGGAATAAGGAACCAAACACACAGAAAGACAGTGATAAAACCAAACTGGCTATTGAAGTGCACGGTCAGTCACATAAAAAAATAGTGTTGTGGACATGACTCAATATAGACATAAACCTAGTCATTAAGATTTGGGGCGATTTATACTGCTAACCATAGAAGTGACTTGACTACTTACTGCTTGGCTGGTTGTGTAATATTGACTGAGTTGACACAGAGGCTGTCCATGGTTAAGTTCTCTGCAGCTATCCCCCATATTTCTATAGGGATTCACCTCCTTCATCCTCATTGGCAGTACTGTATTTCAGTATTTATTTTCCTGAGAATATACTGTATTTGTGTTTCTTTTGACTCATTCTTCTTATGATTATGTATATACTATAGGTTTTAACATGATGATGTTACCATAAATAATTGTTTGCCTGACCTGTTAATGTGTACAGCATGTGTGGGTGTACAGTCATCTGTTTGTCCAGGTCTCTCGATGAACCTTTCAAGGGCAACATTTCCAGTAAATGCCATTTCCACGGAAACTCCACAGCTATCGTTAAGCATCACAGCGTTGCTTTGATGTGACTAGACTAGACCTGACCTGAGCTGCTGTGAGGTCCCTGCATAAACAACTAAACAAGCAGAGAGAGGCCTTTCTGCTTATTTAAGCATGTATCAGTAAGAAAAATATGGAGACTGTATTGTAGCATAACAATCAGCAACTGCATACGGAGAGCTGTAACGGGCTGAAGTTACAGATTCACCTGTCAGACTGTAAAATGTAACCTAATTTGACAGTTGTGAAATGACAATGACGATGACGATGATTTCTGTAGATCCACAGCGAAGAGGCTACACATTTGTAAATTGCAATGTGCATTCACAAGTCTGAGTAAGCTTTTGTAAATACTGTATGTCCTTCCACATTTCCAGGCTGGCTCACAGCTCTCCATAAACATTTCCAATGTATCCCTCTGTAACCCTGACCTATTAGGAAAACCCCAAGAGAAGTTTGGTGAAAGTGATAAATGTGTCAATATATTTATATTTATATTGTCACAGCCCAGCCTCAGTGGGCTAGACAAAGAGGGCACACACGATTTAAAGTAATTCAAACTATATTTTATTTGCAACTAAAACAAAAACAAAGTAATAAATGAATCTCAATAGAATATAATAATCAAAATATAATTCAATTCTTGTAATCAAATGAAATTTGCATTTTAGCTTTGCTTAAAGATACCGTCACTTATTTTGTTATAGCCCACAATAAGGCCCTTGAATTCTGAAAACACCCCCCCACCAACTTACTGTTTTTTAGCTCAACTATGAGCTGCTCTGAGCATTGACACCAGTCAATCCCTTTGCAATTCAGTGAGCCTGTCCAAAGTGGTGAGCATATTTTCTTTTAAAAATTCTTTTGTCAAAGCGTTCCTGATGAAGGAAAGAGTTATTTAAGTAGAATAACCAGCTGAATACACTTCAGTAAAGTACTCAAAATGTACATAAGTACATAAAAAAAGAGATAATGACAGTGTCAAGATATGTCATTGTTAAACCTGAATTAATTGATTTTTGTGGCCACTTGGGGGAAGCAGAAAAAGCTGTCATTATATAATTGAAATATTAAAAAGAATGAAATGATATCACTTTATAAAGTTGGGTGAACATCTTAGCAAGAAGTGATTTAGCAGCAGACATCGAGCAGACACAGAGCAACGTTAGCATTTATTTATAGTCGCTTTTGTGTTCAACATTCACTCTCCTTTTAGCTCTGTTCTCCTGATGGAAACATCTGGCTCTTTAGTGGCTAATTGCTTCACTATGTTCACCAGGTAGTCGCTAACTTTGTCTGTCTGCTGTTCGGTGCAGATCAGGTAGCGTACAGTGGCGATTTAGACATTTTTCCCTGAAAACAAGCTGCCTGTTGTGTCACTGATGAGAGTGAACAAAACGGTAAAGTTGCAGCCATGAAACCAAAAAACAAAAAGTTAAACGATGAAACGTAGAGCTGCAAAGAGCTACAGAGTCTGGTGATAATTCTTTCTCTCTCACACCTTTCACATAGGACACGTGGCCATGTGATCCATTGTTAATATAAAAATATTGATTATAGCAGCTTTAAGTTCCATCCTGTTGATTGGGAGTTTACCAATACGTTTTGGGAATCCCACTGATACAGTGCACAAACTACAAGGCAGGTAAAATGTCATATAGTCATGTTAATTTTAAATACATTGGATACCAAAAGGGTAACGTAGCCATCCTTACTGGTCAGATCAGCAGTGATTATACAGCAAGCTACCTGTCTCAGTATAACATTAATAATATGATCTTAATTGGGATCGTAAGGCTAATTTACACTAGATTGAAGAGATGTTTCTAATATTTAGTCTTAACAGAATATTAAAAACCCCTCTCAGCACAGCATACATTACAATTCAACAGCACTACACGCTACAGCCAACACGACGACCATGAAGCTGAATCAACACCCCTTTAAAAAGAACAAAAACTGAACATTATAACCTTCATGAAAGTTAGATATATGGCAGGGCTGTTGCATTACACACTTACAATTTGCCTCACATAAAACTTGAACATAGAAAAACATTAGAATGAAATTAGCGAGCAGAGCGGTACATAATATTATGTTAATAGTATGTTACCATGGTAATAGCAGTGCCGTGATAATATAGTCCCATTGATTCCTATCTAAACTGTTTCATAGAGCAGGTCAAAATGAAGTCAGCCAAAGGAATTCATGTTTGTCAGTGTGTGTGTGTAGTTTGAGCAAGAGCTTTGGATGAACATCAGTCAACGCGTTGGCGGATAATGTACAGCTAAGGAGTCAGATAAGAAGTGATTGAGCCATTAAACTGACAGGAACCAGAACTGAGAACAGCACAGTATGGACCTTTCAGAGTTTCCTCTGTACTGATCAGCACATGTTGTTCTGACCCCAGGAAGGACTGTCCTGATAAAATGGAAAGCCTTTGCTTTTCACTGGTGCAAAAGGGAGGTTTATATTCCTACATTTTCCCTTAATGGAAAATATTGAGTTGATCTATGGTATTTATTCAGTAACTATCTTAACTTTGTTTGGCCCATAAGATACACTGAAAAATATTTTTCACGACTTTAAAAGAACTTAATAATAAATTCTACCATTTGCATTGATGAATGGCAAACAAGATGTCTTACTGCATTAATGGGTTTTTCTATTTCTGTGCTTTGGTCCAACGTTTGTTGAGAAAACTCAAGAAATGTAGTCTCATTGGGTTCACTTACAGTACATCACTAAGCAGAGTGTGACTGTCACTGTGAGATGTCGGGAAGGGTGCTGCCATGTGTGATATTGTGCTGCACGTGCCAAGTATTTCCACTCAAACAGTGTCGGTGGATTTAAGGCACTGTTGCCTTAATGCCCTTGTTGAAATGGAAACAAGCAGGGTGCATGTTGTGTATGCTGATGTACACGCACATAAGTACATTCATTCCCTACCTCCTAAGCCAAAGCTTAATCATCAGCACTAAATGCATAACTTAATCAGATGAATTTAATCTTAAGTTTTACCATAAAGGAGTAGCTTGATATTTTACATCTTGTGTACATCAACATCACGTGTACATGTGCTAAGCTAACAGACTGCTTAGCTGTAGCTTCTTATTAACTAGACGTGAGAGTGGTATTATTTCTCTTAACTAACTCTTTGCAAGAAAGTGAAGTAAGCATATTTGCCTAAATGTCCCAAAACTATTCCTTTAACTCTCTTAACCTTAACCGTAAACTGAAATCCTAAAATTTTACTTCACATAAACAGTACTCCCTATAAATAACACAATTTCAAACTGACTGTCACAAAGATAGATTCAGAAACACACACACACCCTTACAGGATATAGTTGTTTCCTTTCCTTCTGCAGGTGTTATTTCTTCATGTTATGGTACCACAGCTCCACTCTCTGGCTGTATCTTAATTACAAATAATGGGCCACTACAGAAATTCAGATAATAAGCAGGCTGACTTTTGCAGTTAGCCTCCCTCAAATTGCTCCTATGGAAAAAGAGCAGCTGACATATAGTAATTTTTTAGATAATAAAAGCCTATAGCATGGTGCAAAAACAAGACCTCACAGACTGTACTCCTCTGTGCTTTCTGTAATTTAGTTAGAGGTCATTGCGTAAACCTCTACTCTGTGTGTGAATTTCGGATAATGACAAGTTTGAGCAGTTTAAGTGAGAATCAGAGAGGAAGTGCATGGTGTAATGCAAGGTTGTATCAGGGTGAAGCCAGTGATGTATTGGTGACTCAGAGAGATCAAGCATATAGATTGTAAGCTGAGCTCTCATGGGCGGACATGACATGTTCTCCTCTGTATCGGGCAGGGCCAATAAGAAGTTCTTTACCTGAGGAGGAGGCGGTACAGAAGCGAAGAATGTTTATTTAACAACTTTAACTGCACACTCACACAACGTTTAGTCATCAGAATCTGTGCCCATGAACGATCAAGACAAACTGGCAATTTGGGAGAAGTTGTAGTGGTAATAACATCCTTAGTGTGTAATTCATTCAAGTGTCAGTTCGGGACAAAGATGTTTATAGTTGGATCATGTTTCAAGTGTCAGCTCAGTGGAATATTTTGACATTTCAACGGCTAGAAATGAATAAATAAAAACACTAAACAATATAATATGTACAAAAATACATACGGTTATCAAAATAACATTTTACTTTTACTGACCATCATGAAACCATATCATGAAGAATACATTTCTTCCATAAACCTATGTTTAAATAAAGAACATACTATCATGCTTTTCATTCTTAAGCAAATATAGTTTCACTAGGAATTAAGTACGACAGGGTTTGTATACATTTACTTGAAGCCAGTTTACTCAAGTACACTTCTTAAGTGCAAATTTGAGGTACTTGTACTTTACTTGAGTATTTCAATTTCACACAACTTTATACTTCGACACCACAACAGTTCAAAGCAAAATGCTGCACTTTATACTCCACTCCCTTTATTTGAAAGCTATAGTTACTAGTTACTTTACAAATTAAGATATTTCATACAAAATACAATACAATACAATAGATGAACAGTATACAAAATTGACTCCAACTCAACCAACCACAACAGTAAAGGGCAATTAATTAGCAATACTCATCTAATAATATAATATAAAATACTATAACACTCACAGGGGGCCTCTTTTTGCATGATGAGTACTTTTACTTTAAGTACTTTGAGCTGATAATACTTACATAGTTTATATTTTTTTCAGTGCAG
Source organism: Maccullochella peelii (assembly GCA_002120245.1). Taxonomy (NCBI): domain Eukaryota; kingdom Metazoa; phylum Chordata; class Actinopteri; order Centrarchiformes; family Percichthyidae; genus Maccullochella; species Maccullochella peelii. The sequence continues at coordinate 46,686 of LKNJ01001483.1, forward strand.
GACCTTTACTTGTAATGCCGTATGTTTGTAGTGTGGTATTGCTACTTTGACTTAAGTAAAGGATCTGAATACTTCCTCCACCACAGCTTGAAATAAGCTCTAGCAGTTCTTACTAGTTCTACTACGAGAAAGGGCCCAAACATATTTAAAATGCAAGATATAAGATTGTGTGTTGTCATTGTTTTGTGCTAAAGAGAACATAAAATTATTCACTTGGGGACCAAAGTGCCAGCAACATAATTTAAAATAAGTACAATACAAATATAAATATTAAAAATATCATATCAATATTAAAATCTGTATTCACATAGTTGATGTGAATAAAAAGAGTAGCAGTGAACTGTCCATAAAGTGACCCAATGGCAGCACTACAGTAAAGCAAATACTAAACAATAACTGAGGCCAATTAAATACATTCTTACCAAAACTGTAAACTCAAACAACTGAAATTCTTGTAATCAGGCCAGAATGTCATTCTTTATCCTTGTCACAGTTTCACCACAAGAGGGAGCTGTCAGTCTAAATATGGCAAAGCCTATTCCTGCACTCTCATCTGCAAGATACTGAACAGCTGCCTATTTGGTCTAAACTAAAAACAGTCTCCTATATATTAAAAACTGATGACATTATGAAGCATGACTCCATATTATTCTGCTGTGTCATCCTAGAATTTCACTGCAGTTTTGCTCTGCTACCTCTACCACTCTGCACTACTGCAATGCACTGATTTCTTTAAGTTGTGAAACCTCTGTGGCATCTGGATATTGCTCTGCTTGTTAAATCAGAGCTAATGCCTCCTGGGATAGTTACCAAAAAGCCATTTCACCGAGCTACAGCTAATAATACCTTTCCTTTCTCAGTCTCGGCAGGACATCACTTAGTAAAGTGCAGATTAGAGGGTCATGGAGGGAGGCTATTGACTTTGCAATGACTTTGTCTCTCCTCCCCTGTGAGTGCCAACCTAAAAAATCTGACTAGCTTTATCCTGAACTAACAAAGCAAACAATAGAGCTAATTAGGTATGGTGAGAAGAATCTGTTCTTTTCATAGTATTGACTTTGAGCTTTTCGTCAGCTTCCTTAACCTGTGCATTTTCTGCAAGTGGTATGATTAATACAAGACTAAGAGTCTACAGCCCTGCTAGCGGTTCTGTGAGCTATACGGTTGCTAATTAGCACTAAACACAAAGTACAGCTAAGGCTGTCATTAGTTTTGCAGGTATTTGGTATTTGAATATTAAAATTCTGACTTGATTATGGCGCTAGATGAAAAGTTAAGGATCACCAAAGTTATTACATCCTGAGTGGAACATGACTGTCTGAACCATAGACTGTAGATAAAGATCAAATTTTATGGTAATCCATCCAATATTTGTTGAGACATTTCACTCAAAACCACAAATGTCAACCTCATCGTGGCATTAAAGGAAAAGTCAGGGGATCACGAAAATAATTAGGATACATCGGCTAGGAACCATCAACGTCTGTCCCACATTTTGTGTCAATCCATCAGGGAAATGTTGAGATATTTCACTGGATACATGAACATTTTGACATGCTGGTTGTGCTAGAGGAAAAAGTCAGGGGATCACAAAGTCATAGGATTCATGCTCTGGGAAACACGAATATCTGCACTGTGTATTTCATGGCAATCCATCCAAAAGATGTTTCAGTCTGGACCATAGTGGTGGACTGTGGACAGACCGACATTGCCATCCCTACAGCCATGCCACTAGCAAATAAGCTTCAGTTAGCTGGCTGGTTAGCCAGTCTGAAATCTAGGCAGCCATGTTACGTACCCAGCAGTTGTCCAAAACAGACACAACAGGGTTCAGCTGGTTCAGACAGACACACACATACACACAAAAACCCACTGCTGTGCACAGAGGCAGCTTGTCTTTGCGAGTCGTGTCCAGAAAAACAGGTCAGACACTATTATTTTCTGCATGACATTTTCAACATATTCTGTGCCTGGACACAATGCTGGACAGGATAAGGTCTGGCAATAGTAGAAATATAAATCCTGGTTATACTGAATATTGTAGGTATACTGTGTGTCATAACTAAGCGTGTAAAACTCTGACTGTGCTCATACGAACTTTGATTGATTGAACTCTCTGCCTCACTTCCCCTCTGCCTCTCCATTTCTGTCTCTCTCAGTCAATCGTGTGTTCAGACACCCACACACACACACACACACACACACACACACACAATGGGCTGACACATTGGTGTTGTCAGCTCAGCAGGGTGCAGGCTGGCCCAGAGAAATACCACAGAGATACCAGGCAGGGCAGAGTGAGGGACTCCTCAGTGATGGAGTGTAGTCTGTGCACCTGTGCTTTCCTCTCTAGAATAAATAGGCTATATTTTGTCCTTCATTAATGCAGCGTCTACTGTAGAAAAATGTTTTTCCTTAATTTTGCTGTTCTCTTTGGAGATGTGCACTAATTGCTGTGAAACACATTTATATGTTACTTTGTTTTTCACAGGATTTTGCAGTACCAGTACCGGTGTATGTTTTCTGATTATAATTCCCACACCACACCACCCAAGACCTCTTTAAGATCCTTTACGTTTAGATCCTTTTAAGATACTTTTAAGTCAAAGAAGAAAATCTGCACTGTAGAAATACTTCATTACAAGTAAAGGTCCTGCATTAAGTAAAAGTACAGAAGTATTTTCAATAAAATGTACTTAAAGTATCAAAAGTAAAAGTACTCACTATGCTAACAGAATGGCTCCTGCATTTTAATGTTGTAGCTGGTCAAGGTGGAGCTAATTTTAACTACTTAACATTACTTGATACAATGTTTGGGTAGTTTAATCTATAACAATGTTCATATTTTATGTTTTATTTAAACTGATCATATGTTTACTTTGTAAAATCTTAATCTGCAATGTAACTAATAACTATAGCTGTCAAATGTAGTGGAGCCTGGAAAGTAATATTTTTCTCTAAAATGTAGTGGAGTAGCATAAAATTGTACTTTTATTTTAAATTAATTATATTTTTACAGTACGTGAGTATTTAGTTACATTTCACCTGTGGTCAATTGATCCACGAACTACCTTTATTTCCTTCATTGTATAACAAATAATTAACATTTAGGAGGTTTAACCAGTCGAATTCAAATACTCATGTGATATCTGTGATATAAAGTTGCATTTAATATCAACCTTTCTCAAGGTGAACAGTTTTACCTTGGTATTGTGGATGCTGGCACTCACATGACTTACTGGGAGACCTAAATGATATGATGAACATCATGTGCCAACAATGCACAGGAGGAGCCAGCGAGATGCAGCCAGTGAAAAAGGTGTTTTACCATTTTACCCACAAACCCACTCTCTCGACTGAGCAGCTCCATGGCAATAAGGTCTTATTTGTGGCCCCGTGCCAAGTCAGGGCAGATGGCTGTCCTTATGCCAACAAATTATGAAAATAAACCCTGTCATATCAGATGTTATTATGTTGTTTAACAGGTATTTGTCATTAATACGTTTGATTTAGGGATATCTTATGGCTCACTTACAGCAAGTGCAAGTCCAGTAAGTATTCTGGGTATTTTTATGCAATTTAATTATAATAGGTACTTTACTTTCATTTAAACAGAGTTTAGAAAAGAAGTGTTTGATAGTAAAACAAACAGTAAGCAAGAAAATGTGCTAAAATAATCTGATATATTATAAAGGTAAAACATACAATAATACAAAAATTGCATACAAAATATTTAATTTATATCACAAAGGTCGGAGTGAAACCAGTCAAGAGCTATATCCTTAATGTCAACCCACTTTTTCAAGCAGTCAATTAGAATTGAGTGGTTGACAGTATCAAACACAAAACTAATATGAAGCAGGATTAATATAGAACACTAACCAGAAAGCACTGTGGTGAGTGGGGTTTCAGCAAAAGACAGAAAAGGACTAACTCTGAAGTAGTATCCACACTATATTTGCACTTTGCTTACACCGAAGTAACTCAGTCAGACTTAACAACGCTGCTACCAAGGTGTGTCACATCAGGTTGAATGCCAATTAGCAGCATTTGCCATCTGAAAGAGGTGTGGCAAGCAGCACTTTGATGATGTGAATTTTCAAAGCCACATGAAAGAACAAAGAGAGCTCTGACAGAGCAGGTGCATTGTTAACAGCTGCAAAATGATTTAATATGAAAAGGGCAACCGTATTGAAAATCATGTCAACACCTCCAAACAGACTAGAGGCCAGACAGAATTATCAACAATCTGACCCACTTTGGTAAAGACACTGTTCACATCATTTTGTCCAGACAAATACTGTATATTTCTTTCTCTATATTGTATGTCGTCTTTTGTTTCTTTGCGGAATAAATGTCTTTGGTTTCCAGACTGACCCAGTGCATTATACAGTGAATCTCGTTTCTTTGTTGTGTTTATAAGTGACCCGAGGCTTCACAGGATTTGATGTTTTGTAAGACCCATAAGGGTTTAAGGTTTTTGAATTATTAAAATCCTTCAGTGTTCATTTTTGAACTGCTTGTCTGCACACAGACACAGACACAAATGCATGTGCGCAAGCAAGATCCTAAAGCGATCTTATCCATCAATCCTCCTCCTGAAAACAACACACACACACACACGTGTTCATCCCATCCTTGTCTGTGGCTGGGAGACTTTTGGTGTCAGCCTGTTGTATTTTTAATGCCTTTCTTCTTTCCCAGCTGTGTATGATGAATGTTTGATTCGACCTCCCATGGCCTTAGGAGAATATGACCTAGCCCAGCTCCACCAGGCCACAAAGGCCCTGAAATATTCACATCCAGGAGCTTCTGAGTGGACTCCTGTTCCTGATAGCTCTTTTTAAAGTCAATAATGCACCTGCAGTGACCCCATCCATGGGACCGAATCACATCAATGAGACTTGCCAGAGGGAAATCCAGCATGAAAGTCAGGGATTGCGTGTGTGTGTGTGTGTGTGTGTGTCCTTTTGTGCATCCTTTTGTATCTACAGTATGTCTATGTGTATCTTGTGCTGTCTCTGATACATTTATAAATTAAACATCTACACATACCATACACACACGCACACACACACACACAGTTTCCTTTCAAATAAAATATGACAGACTGGAATCCTGTGATCTCTGTTCTTTTCATTTGCTATCCATTTGTAGTTGTCCATCTTTAACCCCCCTTTGATTTGGTATTTCTTTCATGTGAAAACTTGCTTTTTTGCTAGATGGAACCTTTCCACAATCTAAGACTTTTTTTGGGTTTTTTTTTCAAGCAAGTGAATCTCTTGAAACTCCATATTGGAGTGTGAGGGACCAACCTGAGTGAGATCAAAGATGGATACTGTGATCAGACATCTATATCTATCATCTCTACATATGAAGGATACTGATAGGGATAGAAGCCACACACTTTATGACTATATGGGGGTAAGAAACATCGTGTTTGGACAATGCTTGGGTTGTGCATCTCTGAAAGAGAATGTCAAAAAATATCTGCATGTAATCATCTATGAAGCCTTTCCTTAGCAGAGCATGCTCAAGTCTACAGACCAGAAAATGACTCGTTAAATCAGGTCTTTTTTTTGCAGGGGTTAAATTGGTTCCAGTATGAAAGTAGGCTACTCCACACCACATCAAACTTGTAGCTGTGTAGTGGAGTATTTGTAATGAGTAACAAGTAACAAGGAATCCAGCATTTTAGGAATATGTACAATACAAAGCATCACATCTCAGTGACTTCCGGAGGAGTTTGATTCGTTGCGGATGACATCAGCTGTGGAATGAGTGTGCGAAAAAAAAGCCGGCGCCCTCTTCTCTCCCTGGTTACGGAATATGACACAATGTCTGCTGGTATAAAAAGCTAGGGCCACTCCTATCAAGGCTCTACTTGCATGTCTGGAGACCACTCCAGTGCTCTGCAGCGAATAAAGGGAGGAGGCTGCTGTCGAGTGTAGGCTACGGGAGATACGAGAGAGAGCGAGACAGAGGAGAGGATGGCCACCCTGGTAGAATCCGCAGATATGGAGACTTTAGGCGGCCAAAGCAACACCGGGACATCTCCGACATCCTCCAGCCCCTCGCAGCACTTCAACGACAGCAAATTTTACCTGCTGGTGGTTATCGGGGAGATCTTAACGGAGGATCACCTAAAGTGTGCCATTGCGGACATAGAGAAAGGTAAGATGGGGGCTTCGTGAGGTGGGTGTAGGCCACCGAGAGCTGAACTTAACATCTTCATAACAACTTGAAAAGAGATGTAGGCATATAACTAGTGATGTTGTTCATAATAAGGATATTGAACAGCCACTCCCAGTAACATCAACACAAGCTGTCGCAAAATCTCCAAAACGCTCCTCACATCTTTCAATCCACCCACTGTGTTAAGGAGCAGTTTAGCTCAGTATAGCTCAGTATAATTGTTTTATTTTCTGTCATATTAATGTCAGTAGGCCCAATTGTTGTCATCCGCACACGTGGTACAGGTCCTCTAATGAAGCTGACAACAATGATTCAGCATTCAAATCTGGACTATGCGTCAGTAATGCAGCCTATAGCATTTCTTTGGCTCCAGTGCCGATCTATGCGCTTTTCTCCACACAGCACCCTGCCAGGCTTTATTCAGGTGCGTCAGGCTTTTGTTTCAGGAGAGCAGAGGGTCCCACGCATCAGTTTACAGTCAGGAAGAGACAACGGGGTTTACAGCAGCTTGTCTTCGCTGACAAAGCTGAACAAACGCGCTTTGTGTTTTGATTACTTGCTGTGATAACGGAATAGTAATACATTAATTCCCATTTCATCCTGTGGGAACATCTCTCCATCATCATCATCATCATCATCATCATCCTGCATCCAGCTCTCTCATCCCTCACCGGCTGGTGGGCGTGGCTCGGTCCGCACTGCGGTCCCTACGGAAAGCCACAAGGAACGATTTTCAAACTGAGCAGGGCGGTTTAGAAAGGCTACAGCTGCTGTGGTGGCCTGCCTCCCTGGCCTGAGTGTACTGCTTGTGTGAGGGAGGAGAGGGAAGGGGGGACTATGGCGCAGTTACTGTGTGGATGTAAAATCAAGATTTTTTTTCTTTTATATATAGAAGAAAGACTTTGCTACACGTACAATAAAAGCACAGATCCAGTGTGATTAAAAAGCTGCTTTATAGAGATGAAACTGGTTAGAAGTGTTTACTTTTTGGTATCTCCTGATTTTAGGATCACCCTTTAACTACAGCTTAACCTGTCTGAGTCACGGTAGTCCATTTTATTTTTCTATAATTATATTTATTCAGCAGATTATTATGTTGGTCCTAACTATGTCAGATCTTGTGACTCAAAGTTTACTGTTGACCTTGGTAAAAATCAAAACACACTGTCCTTTAGCAGCTGTTCTAACATGTGTCTAACATGTGACATTATTCTCGCTCTTTCCGTATCTTAAAAACTACATTTTATCATCTTCATCACTGTTGCTCGTGTTAATCGGTTAATGGTCTCATATTATTGCCACGCCCTTTGTTTTCAGTTTAGACCTGCTCTTGTAATAAATAGCCTTTCAACAAGTCACCTGTCACAACTGAAATCATGGCTGAACATAACCAATCATGTGACCATTAACCACAAAGTACTAAACATAGAGTATTTCATTTCATTTTTTGTATGATGTGATGTTTTAAATGGAAAGTGCTCATACTTTTTGTATGATGGAATGTTAATTCTCTGTACCCCTGTCTGAATTATAACATTTGATGCAATAATTCTTTTGTGGATTTGCCTGCCCAGGGACTGCTGAGGGAATTTAGCTATCCAGCTAACTCTGGGGCAGGCAATGACTGTACATTGTCCCTGCTAAATAAATAAATAAGTAATATTGTGAGTGAAATAAACTGTTATGTCCACCTTTCGTGTGCAGTTTACCTCACAGAAAAACACTTTATTCTCTGTTTAAGTCCTTTTATCTCTATTCCCAGTCCATGTCATAACCTAACTTTACAGAGGCCTTCGGTAGGCCTTTACTCTGCATAATTATGAGGAGAGGATGACACCACCATGACTCAGCTCAGTGGAGGCAACCAGTGCATCAGGCCCATGGCTTAACAGAAACAGGGCTATAGATATTTCCAATTATAGATTTCTTTTCTCATGCCAAACCAGTAACAAGTCTACACATGTTCCCTCTAAGATTTTCCAATGAACTGGAGGCAAAGGATTAGTGAAATAGATGTGAGACTTTACACATTTGTTAGACCTGTTGCCAAGTTCTCGGTGTAATGTCTGCGATGTGCATTGATTCACATGTTTTTCTTCGCTGGTGTCTTTCCTTCTCCTTGCTGTTTTTTATTTTCTTTATTTGATTTTATTTTCTGTGTTTGTTTATCTTGCAGGGATCCGCTCATGGGACACCAACCTTATCGACTGCAACCTGGACCAGGAACTCAAGCTGTTTGTCTCCAGACACTCAGCTCGTTTCTCTGCAGATGTCAGAGGTAAACTAGAAATAAAAGACATTTTCACTGATAATTTCACACTAGCAAGCTGATTAATGCCCTAATATGTCAATAAGTCCTCCATTCAAAATCTTAAGTAAAAGTACATAGCCAAATAAACATAAAGTATTAAAAGTAAAAGTTCTCATTATGTAGAATATGTTTTTATATATATATATATACTATAGGATTATTATCACTTATGCATTAACTTAACAGCATTTTTGTTGTGGTTGGTTGAGGTTTATTTTGCAGTGCAGTCTGAATATTTCAACATGTTTTTAATTCAAATGTTTATACATTAGAATTATGAAATATTTGATAGAAAATGTTAGTAGTTAGTTAGTATTCTAGATATTTTACATTTTTTATAAGAAAATGAAACTTAAAATGACTTGATAAGAGGGAGATTTTATTTCTCTGAACAATGAATATTGTTTTAAAAGCTGCATTTGTTTTGTATGAAAAATAATCTGCAAAACAAGCAAAGTGACCAGCATCTACAGCGGTCAGCAAAACGTAGTGGAGTAATAGTAGAATGGAAATACTTGAGTAAAGTACAATTACCTCAAAACTACTTGTATACCACTGCACTTTTCAGCAGCGTTTACTGTCACATCGCAGTCAGCTATAACTTCCATGCAGTACACTAAGCAGAGGGGTTTTATTACCTATCCCAGGATACGCCCTCTCAGCATTTTGTTGCATGGTGCTTTTATAGCTGTATCATTTGCAAGGGGAGGGAGAGGCTCCATAAAGATGGAACAGATCCAGTGTGGCAGGACATGTGGTCTGTCAGTGGGCAGTATGGCCTTGACAGTCAGCAGCAGTTACAATAAAGCCTCTGCTTGGCTCTGCTCCATATTGGATATGACCAGCAGGGCTTCATATTTTACAATAGATTGATCTAGCTGACAACTGCTGCTGCGGCTGACCAAATAAGGTGATTTATTTTAATGGAGTAATATTCCTGTATCAAATCTCAGGATTGGGTTTACAAAGGTGAAATACAATAGGTTGAGAGGGAGGTGAAACATGGTGATTTATCTATAATAGCATTCAAAGAGATTCCAAATCCCCACTCCCTTTCATCCCACCTTGTTTTTCCCATTTTCCCATCCTCCATTCTTCTCTCGCTCTTCCTCCATGTGCTCTGTTGCCTTGCAACCCAGTACTAGATGCACAGTTGATTCGGGAGTAATTAGCAGTGTAGAATCCCCAGTGGCAAGTGTCTGTCCATGAAAATAAAGAAGGGTGGGGAACTGAGAGGACTCGGGGAACAGAGAGGGTGAGGGGAAAATAAAGAGGATCAGAGAAAAGCAAACAAGGCATCGAGGGAGGGAGGGGGATGAGGGAGGAAAGAGGAAAACACAGAGTAGGTTAGGAGGAAAAAAATAGGGTAAAGATAGATACGAGTGGTAAAAAAAAGCTGCGACACAAAGACAGAACTGCAGTTCTGATCAGTGAATTAACGAAGCCAAGACTTTGAGAGTTAATGCTGCATAAGCAGTAAAACTGGAATAATATTGTTCTCTTATATTCTGCACCTCTGGCTTTTTGCCAAGTCTCTTTCTCTAGTAGAGGATTTTCACTTTCACACACATGAACTGCTTTGGGCTTCCTAGAAAACGATTATATTTAGTTTGACATTGACAGGGATTTTATGTTTATTAAGGACAGTTCCCATGCATGAAGTTAATATTTTTCTCATTTATAGAAGTGTACTTTAAATCTAAACTTGTGAATTACCCTTGTATCACTGTGTGAAACACAAAATAAACAGCTTTAAAGCAATAGTTCAACATTTTGGGGAATACGCTTATTCGCTTTCGTCTCTGAGAGTTAGATGAGAAGTTCAATATACCACTGTCATATCTGTTTGCTAAATATAAAGCTACAGCCAGCAGCTGGTTAGTTTAGCTTAGCATACAGACTGGAAACAGGGAGAAAGAGCTAGCCTGGCTCTGTCCGAAGGTAACAAAACCCACTTGCCAGCATCAGATTTTGTAGTCTTTGGACAGAGCTAGGCTAGCTGTTTCTCCCTGTTTCCAGTCTTTATGCTAAGCTAAGATAACCGGCTGCTGACTGTAGCCTTATATTTACAGGAAAGATATAAGAGTATGGTATCAATCTTCTCATCTAACTCTCGTCAATAAAGTGAATAAGCGTATTTCCCAAAATGTCAAACTATTCCTTTAAGTCTGTGAATTTGCACAAAAATCAAACAATATGTGTGATTTTCAGTTTTTTTTTTTTATGTTTACCATTAGCTTATAGTGTATGAATTGGTTAGAGCTCAGTTCTTACAGGAAAACACAAACCAGCAGGTGGTACTGTATTGGACGAAGGAGGACAAATGCAATTATCTGTCTGCTTGATAGATGACATGCCATCAATCACACAACATTAGTGCACAGGAAGCCTGGACCCCACAGTGAGGAGGAGAAAGGAGGAAAAGAGGGGCAAGACAGGAGACCCCCGGTGTCTCCCTGATGGATATATGATACCTCTGGTTACATATAGATCTCCCAGCACTCTGCAAGCAGTGCAGACAGCACTGAAGCCTTAACAGCAACTGGAGAGTTAAAAGGCTGTCTCTAAACCGCAGATCCATTCAGTGATCAATAGTATTAAAGAATTGTGTTGACTTTCACGAATGAAGTTGTCCGAGATAAAGATCCTCCTGATATTTTTCACAAATACAATCTACTTCTACTATCGATGTCTACTAAACAGTTGATCCTGACTTGTCGGTTCTGTATCTGTAAATCAGCAGATCGATTGATCAGTCACTCATCTATCAAGCCGCATTACCCTTCATATTCGTAGCTGTAAGAATTGGGAAAGAAACAGGTGGTGGGAAGGCATAATAATGTAGTATTTATTGTCCTTCTTCCTACCAGGTTGTCATTTGTTTTGACAAGATCATTCCTAAAGATAATGGCTCTAAAAGAGCTTAAAACTGAATGTTAGTTTAGAGGCATCGATACTATGACACCGGTTTCACCGGTGATTGACTTTTCTGTGAGTCAGCTGGCTTAACAGCAGTGGCAGTGTCATTAGCCCAGACATATTACGTATATTAGTTCCCTTTTTAATCCAGTTGTGCAGGGACACAGGGACAATTGACATTGAAAACTGTGCTCAGGGGGCCCCCATCTTTGCTGCTGAAAGTCACCGTGGTCAATTATTCTGTTGTGGTTGAAAAGGAAACGACAGCAAGGAGAAAGGTGCTGACACATACAGGTCATCCACCTGAGGAGATACAATTATAATCCTTACGTGCAAGGTCTTTTTTTTTATGCAAAAAGAAGAAGGCACTGAATTTAGTTGTTCCACTGATCTATTTTTGGTGCGGTGCCATCCACATTGATGTTCCCCTGTCTGGTTCTGTCTGTGGCAGACTGCAGGCTATACCAGTCTTGTACTTTCTATTCAGCCAGAAGGAGAATGCTCAGTGATGCGCGTCACATTACCTCGCCTCCCGCTGAGGCGGAGACGCCCTAGGTGTTAAGGATTTTTATATTGATCAAGGTAATTGTCAGAGTCAGTCAAGCTCCAGTGCACAATCTGTCATTTTTTGATGAGGTAGCTTAGACTCACAGATATTTGGCAAGATGATGGTGGCTGTCTTGTAGTTCGCTAGCCTTTAACATGTACAGACTACTGTATTTTCTGTTTCATCACATAAAAGGCCAGTAAGTGGGTCTAAACCCACGGAGACAAACGAAAAATAAGAAAAACAAAATGCTTTTACATTAGCAATTACAGATATGGCATGTGTACAGTATCATAAACAGGATGAACGATAGACCTGCATGGTTGATTGTTCTCTCATTTCACAAAACACTGAAAACCATTTCCTCAGTCACTTGTTCTTATGGAGGAGCCCTGGTCATCAGTTTAAGACTGCTGTCCCTTCAGAACAAAGCTGAGTGTCAACTGGGATTTTGATGATAGTGGTATTCGACTGACACAATTTCAAACTGCTAATAAAAAGTTAGTAGGCTTCCATGAGGAGCTGTTTAAAAATGTATCAACAATCAAGACGTGACATTTTGGTCATACGACTTTTATCAGGTAGAATACTAAGTAAATCATAAACAGTATGTTCGTATCACATGAACTCTGAACAAATGCAGAAAAACTAAAAACTGCATAATTTGACTTTTCAATGTAAGCTAACAAAATATCATCCACCACTCTGTGTTGGCCTGTTCATGTATGTGAATTAACCTTCAGTTTATTAAATTTGAATAATGACATTGTTATTCACTTGAAAAGAGACACAAGATCTTCAGACATTTTGATTCAAAACATGCAAAAAAGAATTGCAAAAAAAAAAAACATCCACCCAAAAAAATCAGAATAATAAGGTGGTGCCGTTTTTGTCATTTAAGCATCTGTCATAATATTGAATTTATATGAAAGCTCAAAATTAAAGTCACACCGCATTTTTTCCTCTAGACAATTAACTCCATAAAATGAATGGAGTGCCATATTGGAACTGCTAAAGGGTTGACAAATGCCTGGGAAATAACCAAACCAAGAGTCGTTATTTCTACCGTCACTGAACTCCCCATATTAGAGGCCAATAGTCATGTACTGTTTAGGAGCCACTTCACTATTAACAGCAGTGAATGAAAGAGTTCTTCCATATGGAGTGACAGCCCTCTGGGAGGAAGTGGCAGGGTTAATGGCTATGTGCTCCATAATGGGAATCTGCTATATGAAATATGTATGGAGGAATCGGCTCAGCAGCCAGATAGCTGCTGCAGTATCACGTCACTGGAGACGAGGCACACTGTGTCTGCGATACTGTGCTTCTGAATTTAAATTTTATATCCAAGCAACAGCTCACTGTCCTCTGAACCTGACAGGCAACATATAATTGTTTGTCTTATTCTCAGAATATTAGTGGAAGAAGCCTCTTTTTTTTTTTGCTAGTGGAAAATGATATAAATTAACAAAATAAAACCAGTTTCAGTTTGATGTATCCCTGTATTTAAAAAGAAATGAGAAAATAAGGAGAAGAAACAAAGACAGTTTGTCGGGTTGAGTGCGTGAAGCGTGATGGGTTGTGGTGAATAATGATGCTAGAGACCTGTCCATGTCTCGTCAGCTGGACAAGAGGATAGCCCCCTAAGACACACACACAGTGGAATCAAAGTCATTATCGTAATCAATCATCCAAAACATAGGATGATTGATCATGAGCCTGTTACACCCCACTGTTCATTTTCTATGTAACAGCTCTGTCGTATGACGGGAAAATGTTACTTATGACAAAGTGTGGTAGACTAAACCATATTTAGTCCCCATCATACAGAGAGACCAAACAGTTATTGGGTCTTTGGCAAATAATCACTGTGTCTTGTCTGTATTGTTTGTCATCTCAAAGGGGCTCAGTCCAACTAGAGAAGTCAATTAGAGCTGAAACAATTAGCTGATTGATTAGTCGATCCTCAGAAAATGTCAAACTATTTTGAAGCTAGATTAATCATTTCAGTCATTTTCTAAGCAAAACTGCCAAAAAAAGCCTCCTTCCAGGTTGTCAAATGTGAATATTTGCTGGTTTTCTTAGTCTTCTGTGAGAGTAAATTGAACATTTTCTGACTATTGGTTGGACAAAACTAGACATTTGAAGACATCATCTTTAGTTCTGGGAAATTGTGATGGACATTTTTTTACTACTTTCTGATATTTCATAGACCAAATAATTAATTGATTAATCTATAAAATAATCGGCAGAATAATCGATAATGAAAATAATCGTTAGTCAAAGTTTATTTGTTTTTATTTCTAATGTCCTTTACACATAATGCCCTACAGACCATTTTAGCGTCTTTTAACTAATTGTTTTGGTTTTACAGCCCGCAACTGCAAATTCACACTTACTGCTCTCATCAATGTTGTTTCCAGCAGCAGCAGGAAACTGTTTAACTTTATAAGGTAATGATTTGTCAGTGTTGTGTTTAAGTATAGCCAAACAATCAATTCTTGCAGGTTTACATACTGTTGACGAATAAGATTGTTTTCGGAATTATCCCAGAAAGAAATCGTGTTGTGTTCTTGAATGAATTAATAATGAATTCATGAAATGAACAGAATGATGCTGTTTAATTTCGCTACAAAAACGTACTATATTATCGTCACCCAAAATACAGCACCGCAGAGTTAAGCAAGATGATGTCTGTATAACAAAGGATGATGGAGGAGTAATTTAATGCTGGGTTTATTGCAGAGTGGGATTCAGGGTATATGGGGTGTGTTACACTTCTGTCTCTAGAGAGTTCATCCATCTTAGGGATAAAGAGCTCTACTCTGCAGAGACCAATAACATTTACAGACCATATAAGAGCTGCCAGATCGACTGTGTTTGATAAATTAGTTGATAAATTTGCTGAGCCCTGCCCCATATAAGAACCAGACGAGTGGGGATTCATTAGGACTTTGTAATCAGTGTTTTATCTCATCATAATGGAAACAAGCACAAATGATAAAACCATTAAAGGTGAAAAAAGAAAGTGACTGTATGTTTTTATGCTTTTTTATGTGCGTGTTGTTTGTGTTTGTGTGTGTGTGGCTTTCTCTTTCAATAATTGTGAGACTAACATTGGTTGAAAGTCATATTAGCGTAGCGACGTGAAACATGATCATTTTTTATTTTCCCTGTGCTTCCAGTGGTTTGACTTTGATACAAAATAAAGTACAGCACCATGTCTCGACTGACCAAGTTCTTTCCATTTGACTATCCAATGCAATGCATCATGTTTTCAGAGACAGACTTTTTAATATGTTTTTGAGCACATTTTGACAAATTTTCTGTAGTTTATACTCACTAGAGCTGCAACTATCGATTATTTTCACTATCAATTAATCTGCAGATTATTTTCTCAACTAATTGTTTGGGCTATAAAATGTCAGAATATTGTAAATAATGCCCCTCACACTTTCTTGATCCCAAAGATGAGGTCTTAAATGTCTCTTTTTGTCTAACCAACAATCCAAAACCTGAAGATATTCGATTTACTATCCCATAAGACAAAGTAAAGCATCAAATCCCCATTGTTGAGACGATGGTACTGAGGTATTTTTGGCATTTATGCTAAAGAAATAAGTTAAATTATTATCACTTATGAAAATATTTGCCCATTAATTTTCTGTTAATCGATTAATCGACTAACCCTCTCATCTCTAATATGCAAATTTTATTTGTGACACATCTGATTAACTTATGAGAGGGAAGTAAGCAATATAACATACATTCATGAAATTAAAAACATTCCCATTTCTTGGTATGATGAAATTATGTGACTATGAAATTCTATTTTGTTTTGCAGGGCAGAGAATTCTTCACCATAAAAGTAATGTCCTGGAGACGGTGGTGCTTATCAACCCTTCAGATGAAGCAGTCAGTACCGAGGTAAAATTAACTCTAATTGTTGTTGACAATCCATTATGTTATTATAACCTCTTCCTTATTCTTTCTGTAACTTGGTATTCTCCCATCCTCCTATCAAGGAGGGATGATTCACAAATCCATAAAAAATGCACATTTACAAAGCAATTGCAGCTTGAAAATGATCATTATTCAGCCTTGACTGTCCATGATGTTTGGCCAATTATCCACCCTCTTAATATGAATTTCTGTTTGTTGCTGTTGGTTGGAATAAAAAGATAAGAGCAATTAGGAGCTCAAAGGACAAGACTAATGCCTTGTTTACTGCTAGAATAACAAGTTCAGCTTTTTACCTTTTGTTATTGCAGTAAAGCTTTTTCTATATTTTGATGGAAAGAAAGACATAGGATGGTCAGGAGCATAGATCACAAAAGATTTTCTGTTGTTGCCTCCACCCCCTAGCCATGGCTGCAGTCAAACTGTGCAATAATAATATCTCACAGCACAGCAGAATTGGCCTGGCCAGCCGCCCATAACAGCTGATGTTGCTGAAGTAGGAAAAAACAAGAGACCAACATAAAGGGGGAGAGGCAAGAGGTAGAGGGATGAAAAGGAAATTAGCAGAGAACAAATCAGCTAATTAGCTAATGGATTTGAGTGACGTAAAACTGGTGATATTTCAAATACACTAAATCATTAAGCTGACTGTTTCAGCAGCAGCAAGGCTTTATATTCCCTGTCTCTGTAGCCAGTAATATTATTAATGTATAGTATTATTTCTCTTTCTTAAGCAGTTGCAATAAATAAATTGCTTGTTTCTTTTTCTTCAAGTGTGATACATGCTTTTCTCAATGTTTCTTTAACTAATTTCCAGGTTCGTTTGATGATCTCAGACACTGCAAGACACAAGCTTCTGGTTCTCTCAGGGCAATGCTCTGAAAACACAGGGGAGCTGATTCTTCAGTCCGGAGCTTTCTCTTTCTTCAACTTCATGGACATATTTACTGACCAAGAGGTGAGCCAACATTCTAGCATTACATAATAGTCTTAAAACTTACTGACATACATACATACACATACATACACTGCGATTGCAAAGCACTATTTGTTTCATTACTCCAATATGTTAAATTGTAAATTAAGTCACTTAATTTTTCTCATGCACAGATTGGTGAATTGCTCAGCACCATTAACCCAGCAAACAAAGCCAACCTTACACTTTCCTGCCCAGAACAAGGCGACTGGAAAAACTCCAACTTGGACAAACATAACCTACAAGATTTCATTAACATGAAACTAAACTCCACTCTCATACTCCCTGAAATGGAGGGCCTCTCGGAGTTCACAGAGTATTTATCTGAATCAGTAGAGATCCCATCTCCTTTTGACATGTTAGAACCACCAACCTCAGGTGGATTTCTCAAACTCTCCAAACCATGCTGTTACATTTTCCCTGCTGGCCGCGGTGACTCTGCTCTCTTTGCTGTTAATGGCTTCAACATGCTCATTAACGGTGGCTCAGACAGGAAGTCATGCTTCTGGAAGCTGGTGAGACATCTGGACAGGGTGGACTCCATCCTTCTGACCCACATTGGTGACGACAACCTGCCAGGCATCAATAGCATGCTGCAGAGGAAGGTTGCAGAGCTTGAGGAGGAACAGTCACAGGGTTCAACAGCAAACAGTGACTGGATGAAGAACATGATTTCTCCAGATATTGGTGTTGTGTTTGTGAATCTTCCTGAAGACTTGGTAAACCCTGAACCTAATTACAGAGTGCGGAGGAATGTTGAGGAGGCAGCATTCACTCAGCAGTTCCTCACCAAGCTAAATTTGAGGATAGAGCCTTTGCAAAAGCCTGTTGGAAACACTATAGAACCAATCATACTTTTTCAGAAAATGGGTGTTGGGAAGCTTGAGATGTATGTGCTTAATCCATCAAAGAACAGCAAGGAGATGCAGCACTTTATGAAGCAGTGGACCGGTAGTGAAAAAGACACAGCTTCCATTCTGCTGCCAAATGGAAAAGAGTCTGAGTTCCCTGTCTCTTACTTGACTTCGATCTCGTCTCTCATTGTGTGGCACCCTGCAAATCCCTCAGATAAGGTTGTGCGTGTTCTCTTTCCTGGAAATGCCACCCAGCATCACATCTTTGAAGGCTTAGAAAAGCTAAAGCACTTGGACTTCCTGAAGCAGCCAGTTGTCACTCAAAAAGCGCTGTCTTCTGCTATGCCGTCAACACCAACACTAAAGCATGCTAAGATGAAACACAGAACAGATAGCAAAGAGAGCCTAAAGTCTACCCCAAAGCCATCGCCAATCAAAAGCATCAGGAAGGATTCAAAGGAGGAATCACCAGAAAAGGCAAAGACGGATGCAGAATCATCTCATGAAAAAACACAGAAGACAGAGAAAAAAGAAAAGGCCCCGCTGAAAAAGGAAAAGGCAAAGACATCTGAGAAAGAATCAAAAGCAAAGGCAGAGCAAACTGCCCAAAATGAAACTCCAGAAAAAAAGAAGTCTGAAATAAAACCCAAAACTGAAAAGGAAAAGATTGTTAAAAAGGAGACCAAAGTGTCTGTGGAAAAGAAAAAGGAGGTTAAAAAAGAATTAGCAAAGAAAGATGATACACCCAAACAGGACGGTAAAAAGGATGAAAAAGTAAAGAAAGAGGAGGCAAAGAAAGTTATCAAAAAGGATATCAGAAGAGACTCACCTATGAAGGAGAAGAAGGAAGAAAAGAAAGAGCAAAAGAAAGATGTCAAAAGGCCCTTAAAAGACATAAAAAAGACATCCACTGTGGGTGAAGAAAAGAATCTAGCACCAAAACCAAAGCCCCTTAAAAAAGACAGTGCCTCAAAGAAAGATGCAGGAATCCCGTCAAAGTTAAAAGAGAAAGGAAAGTCAAAGGTGACCAAGAAGGAGACTAAGGTGGATAGTAGCAAACTTGTTGCTAGTGCAGCTGATGTTGCAGAGGATCCAGAAGCAGAAAGATCTCTGATGTCCTCACCAGAGGACCTCACTAAGGACTTTGAGGAGCTTAGAGCTGATGATTTGGTGGAAGATGATGCAACTGTGCAACAAAATAAGGAAGAAGAGGCTGTGATGATCCACAGTGAAGAAATAATTCAAACCAAAGAGTCACCTGAGGCATTGGAGTCTGTGGATGAGGGTATAACCACAACGGAGGCTGAAGGAGACAGTGGAGAGACTCCAGATGATCAAGTTCTTAAAGGAAAACTCAATGGCAGTGTAAGTGAGAAGTTTGAAGATGAAGGCACTGTAATGGAGGAGACATCTGAGGGAGGGGATTATGAAGAGAAGGGAGAGACAGAAGAAGTTTATGAACCACAGAGAGTGGAACCAGATAAAGATAAGCTTACTCCCAGTGAAGATGAACACCAAGACAGAAATGATGAAGTTACACAAGGAGATAGTGTTGAAGACAACGATGATGTGACTAATAAAAATATAGAAGGTCAGCATATAAGTGAGAGAGAAACAGAGAAACAGAATCTGTTTTTATCAGCCCCACCCAAAGTGTCCTCACCTGTTTCTCCGGCTGCATCTATCCATGATGAAGTGCTTCCAGTTGGCTTTGAGAGCGCAACAGCCTCGGATGATGAGAACAGAGATGAACCGCCTGAGGATTACACTGTCACCTCTGGCCACACTCAGTCCACCATTGAGATCTCCAGTGTGCCTACTCCAATGGATGAGATGTTGACTCCTAGGGACATTATGAGCGATGAAACTATGAATGATGAGGCTGACTCTCCTTCACAGGATGTTGGCAAGTTTGGGACATCACCATCTGGCGATTTTGATAGGAAGAGGCTCTCTCCACTTCAGGATATGCCAGGGCCAGATTACTGTCAGAGTGATGCCACAGAAGGCCAGGACTACAGCCACTCAGCTTCTGCGATATCTCCCCCTTCATCACTAGAAGAGGATAAATTCTGTAAGGAGTTTTCCTCTGCAGGGAAAGCTGAAGGATTTACCACAGCTCAAGAGTCATGTGAGAAGTATGACACAGACTCAGCTAGACTCAGTTCAACTTCCACAACATCACCTCTTGTACGTTCTCCCTCAGTGGACCACAAGGACAAGTTTGATTCTCCATCAATGTTTGCTGCTCCAATAGAACTGTCCACCACACTGGCAGGGTGTGTCAGGGCAACAGCTGATTCCTCCATGAGCCCAGATGATAAGACATTGGAAGGAGCTAACTCACCTCAATCCTCTGGTCACACACCTTACTATCAGTCACCAGTAGATGAAAAAGCAAGAGCGCTACCACCAGAACAAGTGTCAGAATACAAAGCACAGGGTCCAATAATTGTGGAGGTCACAAGTGATAAAGAGGATTCCTCCAATAGAGTTACCCCAGAGCCAGAACCAGAAAGTTCCTCCCCTGTAGAGAGGGTAATGTTATCTCCAAAAAGCCCACCTCCAACTGAACCTGATTCCCCAACGAAGAAGGACAAGTCACCCTTTGATATAGATCATAAGAAAACTGAAGAAAACAGCCATTCAGTCTTGTCCTCAGCACCAATGACCAAACTTGAATCAGACACTAATCCTTTCACAGCTTTCAAAGAAGAGAGTAAAATGTCTATTTCAGAGGGCACCACATCAGACAAGTCAGGAACCCCTCTGGAGGAAGTGGTAGCAGAAGATACATTTTCACATCTAGCTTCAGCATCTACCGCCTCTCTGGCCACCAGCTCCTTGCCAGAACCCACCACTGACTCTCCTTCCCTTCATGCTGAGGTAGGCTCTCCTCACTCAACAGAAGTAGATGACTCTTTGTCTGTCTCTGTGGTTCAGACCCCAACCACCTTCCATGAGGCTGAGGGATCTCCATCCAAAGAAGATAGCCCGAGGCCTATGTCTATCTCCCCAGACACCTCACCAAAGACGAAAAGCAGAACACAAATGCAGGACATAAAATCCCCAGAGCACTCCACCATGTCAATAGAGTTTGGCCAGGAGTCCCCTGACCACTCCTTAGCCCTGGACTTTAGTAAGCAATCTCCAGAGCACCCATCTGTGGGAGGCAGTTCACGTGCTACGGAGAATGGCCCGACTGAGGTTGACTACAGCCCCTCAGATGGAACAGATGGGAGACCATCTGGAGAGCATAGTTCTACAGTGGAGAAGCCTTTGCTTTTTGAAGACAGCGATTCAGTCCTTGCCACTTCTGCAACCCCATCAGATGCATCTCAGTCCACTCCCTCTGTTACAACCCCATGTCAAATGACAGAGATTCCACATGCCGAGGCTGAGCAGGCAGATAAGTCTCCAGTCACCCCAAAGGCATCCTCTCTCACCCACTCTCCCCATTCCAATGAGCCATCCCCAGTGCTAGGAGGTCCCCCAGCTAAAGACAGCACCAGCCCAATTTCACCATCTGTGGAGAACATTTCTAATAAATCTGACACACAGCAGAAATACGACAAGTCACCGTCACCTCCCAAAGCTACTTCCCCATCATCGTCTTTTACCTTTTCAAAAGAAGGGACCATTTCCCCAGCAAAGGAGACTAATCCCTTTAAATGTGAGGATTCTACACTTGAGGAAAAATCCCCTGTGAGCCCCAAAGTTCCCTTGCCATCATATCTACCTCTCTCCTCTGATCCATGTAATTACAGTTTTGCCTGTGGCTCCAGGGACCCAGAATCCAGTAAGAAGAGCCCCTCTGCTCCATCTAAGACAGATGTCGACCTCTGCCTAGTCACTTCATGTGAGTACCGTCACCCCAAGACAGAACTATCCCCATCTTTCATCAACCCTAACCCTCTAGAATACTTCATTAGTGAAGAGAACACATTGGATGAGGAGAAGCCACTGGCCAAGTTAGGAGGAGGGCCCCCACCCCCAGGAGGTAAGCTTTCTGCCAAGCAATGTGAGGAGACCCCACCCACATCCATCAGTGAATCTGCCCCCTCCCAGACAGATTCAGATGTTCCACCAGGGACAGAGGAGTGCCCCTCCATTACAGCAGATGCTAACATTGACTCTGAAGACGACTCTGAGACTCTGCCTACTGACAGAACCTTGACCTACAGGCATGCCGATCCTCCTCCGGTGGCACTCAGGGACTCTGCTCCATCTTCAGGCCATCATGATGTCTGCATGGTGGACCCAGAGGCCCTCAAGGCTGAGGAAAATCTCCACAATGCTAATACAGATGGAGGTGAGAAGCCCAAGAAGAAAAAGCTCTTGAAAAAGTCTTCCTCACCAGCCAGGAAGACTGGTCTGTCAAAAGTAAAGGACTCAAAGACTTCCTCTCCAAAGAAGACTGTTGGAGAAGGGAAAGATGCCAAAAATGCAACCAATACCTCTGCATCCAGAGGTGTAAAAAGTGCCACGTCAGGTGACTATTTTTTCCTCATTGCCATAATTTATATCATTTTACTACTTGACATAATATGCTCATATCTAGAACAACTTATCTAAGAGAAAGGTATATTTTTTCCTCTTTCAGGTACTGGCAGTGGAAAGGTATCAGGTGGGGCATCTCTGCCCAACTGTCCTCCCATGTACATGGATTTGGTTTACATCCCCAATCACTGCAGTGTCAAGAATGTAGATGCTGAGTTCTTTAAGCGGGTGCGCTCCTCTTACTATGTGGTCAGTGGCAATGATCAGACAGCTCAGGAGCCCAGTAGGCCTGTCCTTGATGCTCTGCTAGAGGGAAAGGCCCAGTGGGGAAACAATTTGCAGGTAAGTTTCATGTATTAATATAACAATTATACTGTATGTCATAATGTGATATTGTAAAAGTAACCACCAATATGTTTTGTTTTATTTTATTTGACATGAAGACAGTGAAGTTAAATTTTGAGCTTAAATTCAATTTCAGGGTGAGTTTGAATGTATAAAGATTATATTCAATAGATTTATTAGTCATGAAAAAATGTTACAATTATTTATAATTGAATTTTGGCTGGTTCTTCATCATGTTTGCATTTATATTAGAATGTAGTATATAGCAGGGGTAAATGAAAACAAATAAATCAGAATAAGCAGCCTCAAATCATTTTCCACGAAATCGATTGAAAAGACATAAATAACTTTCCATGTTTTCATTTCTCTGTTAAAACCCTGCTAGTAATACTACTCATGCATGCAAACATCAAAAAGGAAGAAGAGACAGAAAGACAAAGATAATTTTTGGTAGTGAGGATATATACTTGAGTTCTCTGAATGCTTGAGCTTAGAAACCTCCCCCTTCTCTGGTGTCAGGTCACTCTGATTCCAACCCATGACACTGATGTGATGAGGGAGTGGTACCAGGAGACCCACGACAAGCAGCAGGAGCTCAACATCATGGTCCTAGCCAGCAGCAGCACCGTCGTCATGCAGGATGAGTCCTTCCCGGCTTGTAAGATAGAGATGTAGGCGTGTTCAACAAGAGATCAGGAGGCCTAGTAACTGATAATGAGAGGGATCATTATTTGAGGAAGAAAACAAATCCATGTAGCATAAAACCTAAGCAGACACTTAAACACGTATATGCTAAAACAAAACCCTGAAAAAATAAATGCAATGAAGACTAACACTAATATAAATTAGCTTTGAGGGACTTCATGCAAACGACAATGTTTTCTATATTAAGTAATACATCCGTGACACCCTCAAGGTGTTATCTGATTTTTAAGTATAAATGGGAGAAAATTAGAAAGTAAAAAAACAGCCAAGCCATTATTGTCCAATTATGCTAACTCTAGTACAGATCAAGTAATTATGTTGTTGTTGTTGATGTATTGAGTTTCTTCTGCATCCCCATATCAAAATATATGAGAGCTTTTAATCAATTTAACTGCTGTCAAGGCACAAAACTTCCCTGCATATGGCATATTCTAATGGCTGTTATCCACACCAAAGGATAAAACATGATGTTTTCTGTTATTGCCTTAGGGAGTCAAAATGAATGTATAAGAACTGGTGCAACTAGGAGAAGAGTAGGCAGGTAACTCTACACACCAGAGGTCAATCCCAAAAAGGACTGTTAAATGGGTACGTAGTTGAATGATGGTAAATATAAAAGAACTTGAAAGGATACTCAACACTGAATAACATTAATATGATGTCTGACTTCATATTCATCACGGGAGAGACAAAGTGCCCCAACCATTGTGAAACTGTTCCTTATGATTTAAGTCGGCTGGGTTTTATTTAATTTGATTGGATGTTTGGTTTTTTTTGGTCTGGTTTATGTTGCTGCTGATGCTGTTGATGTATGAATACTAATTTATTATGTTAAATTTAATTCATTGTGCTTGAGGGTTAGGGTTACAGTGGTTGAGATAGCCTTTTACACTGTGCAACAGGAAGTTGCTTCAGAATGCTCTCCCTTGCTTTTGTTACATCTGTAAAATGATTTTCCACAATGTTAATGTTTTGAGGATTGCCTTCTATTTCAGATTGTCTGTTTTATTTACAGATTTTAAGTTATTTCAAAAAGAGAAAATCAGATCTTATTTCTTATACCCGTTTTTTATGTATTCATTGAGCTATGGGGGAGCTAGCCTTTTCCCAATGTAAAGCTGGTGAAGCAGGATATTTTCATAAACCTTAAAATGTCTTGTTTTTCTAAAGCATTGTACTATAATTATAAATAGCTTTGTGGCTGATGGAGTGGTTGCAAGACGTGCATGAGTTATGATACATTAGGAATTTTTCTCTTTCTTTTCTTAAATGGGGATTTTCTTTCAGACTTGCATTAGGAACAACAGGGCTATATAGGCTAAAGAAATAGGAAAAGGAGCATTTCATGATTTTTGCAAGTTGTGCCATGACATTGTGTACTACAGTAATTCGATTGCCAGTGGCACTGTATTGATATAAAACTTGATTTTGGGTGCCGTACAGTGTAGACTTTCAGGTTGATGTGAGCATTTTGGGAGGCTGAAAATTTCTTGTGACAAAAGAGTTTCTCCTCTTTAGCCAGGATGAAAAGGAAACAGGTTCAGGTAGAGGCATAGTCTTGAGAGGGGCAGCACACAGAGGTGAGAGTGAGTGACTTGTGTGTTTTGAATGAAAAAATGTAAAACAAAAACTAGACACTTTAAACACAAACATGACACATACCAAACTAACAGTACACAGGCCACAGGTCAACATTGACAGGCCAGCTTCTGGAGGAACATTTTACAGATCACAACTCAATGATTACAGGCTTTGTTACTTTGGGCTACTCAATCGACTCACCAAGCTCACCAGATATTTCTGAAGTGATGTCAGGTGTTCATGATACTTCTATAGACCGCTTTTCCTGCAGGGGAACCTCAAACCAACACCACGACCAACAACAAACTTACAAACTCTGAACTGACATTTCTCTTGAACTGACATTTCTCTTTTCTCTGTCTTCTTTCTATACACTTCCTCTATTTCTCTCTCTTTCTATGTATTTCTGCCTTTTTCTCCTCACCTTTCTCTTGGGAGAACTTTAATAATGTTTGTCTGCAGCTGTGTGGTATATTTGTCTTGTGATCTTGCATCCTCTCTGCCCCTTTCCCAAACTCATATGTAACCTATAGCAATTAGTTTCATGTGAAAGTATTCCTTAGTGCTTTCTGATGTTTGTGTGCAATATTTCCTCTACCCATATGGCAAATCTGATGTAAGAGGAACCACTACTAAAGAACAAACATTCAAAAACAACCACAATAAAATCTGTTGTGAAAAAGGATTTGTGTCTTTGTCTTTTTTAAAAATCTATTTATAGATCCCAGTTGTGTTATCAAGTATTATAAAAACCAGTGTGTTATTTCTTATAATGTTATATTCAGACTGTGATATTGAAAAAAATAAAATTGCTCCATTGCTTTTTATAAATTGCTCCTACCGCCGAACCTGGCTTATTGCACAGAATCAATGTTAGTTGGTCGGTCGGTCCACCACTTTAGTCCAGACTGACATATCTTAACAACTGTTGAATGGATTTTTTTGTAATTTTGTACAGACATTCATGGTCAACATGCGGAGAACACGTAAACCGGATGTAATCAGCACTAGTTTGAATCCAGGACCATGATGTGAGGCAGCAGTGCTGACCCACCACTACTGCTTCTAATACAAAGGAAAAGTAATGAATAAAATATATGCAGCTTGTAACAGATTATCCAATATAACGTATATAAGGATATCTACAATATGAAACGTGTCAAAAGGGTATGAGAAAAATAACATCAATTTAGAGCATATTTAGCTCGTCCAGTATGTGGTGAACTGAATGACCTTTTAGATTAGACGCCCCAGGGATACTGACTGAGAGAGCAGAGCAGGATGAGCAGGACATGTCTCCACAATTCAACATCCATTTGTTGTACAGTGGGGGACCACGGGTCCACATGTCTGATGCCTCTCAGCAAGCAACACCAAGCTTGTGAGCCAGTCTCTCAGAGCTGTTTCAGCAAATATACTGGACACCAGCAAGTGCAAAGCTTTTATATTTCCTTTCATATAATGTTACATTACACTAGTTATGCAAATGAGAGAGCATACCTACTATTTATCCAAACCCAACACACAGCCATGGGCGTTTATGATTTAGTACAAAGTCAGTCACTGAGTGAATAGGCACACATATAAATGTACGTCATAAGTCTTTCTATAGATGGAAGCTAACCTATTTAATTGTCTTTCAAGGACAATGACTTTAGAACAGTCTGACACAGTGAGCAGTACCAGCTGTTTTTTTTCTGTGCCAAAACTTTCAGTGGGGACATTTATTAATGATGATGGGACACCCCAGGCACTTTCCAAAACCAACACACAGGGATAAATCAAAGAAGATGTAAGAGCTGCTATCTGTCGGCAGAACCTTGCTGTTTGGGAAATCACAGTCTGAGTGCTAAAATAGACCCCCCGACAAACAGTACTATATTGCCCTGTTGATTATTGCATTATTTGAGCAACCTAACATAAGCTGCCACCACACTAAACCCTCAACCTGTAGCTATAGATGAGCTATATGTTGGAAAACCTTAAATGTTTTTAAATTCATGCAAGCACATACATATGCATAGAGAGAGAGAAACCCACAGAGACACATGCACTTTGCAGGATACCATAAATTATCCAAGGCCCTGTCTGATTGGCTGAGCAAGCAATCTCAGCTGGATGGGCTGAGATCTTGTTGCCAAGGCAACAGTGGGGAAAATCCCTGTCCCAGCCCTATTTTCTCTGTGCCAGTGTGTCTATCTAATGAGTTAATTTAAGAAGCACCTTAATCATTGTAATGATTTTTGTTTTACAGCTTACATCCAACTCACTTCTCCAAAGGGCTGCAAGTTTAGCAATTATGTTTCCACAGAAGTACCTGCCTGCAGTGGAAAATCACATCTGAACATTAAATCCTGTATGAAGAAACAAGAATAAGAACATTATATTCTATGATAAAATGTACACATGCATAGAGTACATTTTGTGTATGATAAACAACTGAATACAACTTTTGACTTTACTACTATCCAAGTTCTGACACTATAAAAAATATCCAGTGTAGCTACAAGGAGTCAAGGTTAATCTAGAAGGTATTTCAATGTAGAGTTGACCACAACATGGCCCTCACAGAGAAAATAAAGCATCCTTTGTAAGGATATAAGTCCTAGTTATGTAATGCTGTGTAGGTCAATGGGTACGCTAACTAGTGGCAGGGTTTGGTGCTCACTGAGGCCTCCTATACTCAAGTAGAGTGGAGGTGAATGTAAATCTCTTTAAATTAAATGATAGGTCTACTTGTAACTTGCATTTTTCCAATATAACATTTGGACAAAAAATTATTATTATGCAAGCAATGCAAGTAAAGCTGGCCAAAATGGCAGTACAGTGGATCACACAGAGTCATAAACATTTTACATAAAGGCATAAAGGAGAGAGTGCAATGTTCTAAGAGTATCTTCAATTGGAGCAGAAATAGCAGAAATAAAGGGACAATAAAAATGTATAAAATCTACAACAGAATATTAAGCATTGCATGTTAAGCATGAGCACAAAGGTATAAGAAGCGATTACTGCCAACTTAAAGAGTCAAAAGCAATGGGAATCTGAGGTGAGCCTGGAAGGGTCTACTCATGCTCAATGAAAAAGTTTAGAATTCATGTATATCACTAAACTAATAATATATATATTGTAGCTACATTTATGGTAATGACAACCAATACTACTAAATGTGCATATATGTGCATGAATGTCTGTGTCCCACACATTTATTATACGTTATTATTATACATACATTAGTGTGTTCAAACTTCCTGACCGCACCAAACTCATCAGACATGTTTAAAGTGCAGTGCAACAGCACCACCTGTAGATTAAAAGATGAATACCTTTTTGGCTGCTGTCAGTAATAAAATGCTTATCCCATTTCTGGCGAAGAAAACATGCAGCACAAAAATGAACAGAACTTCATTTAACAGAGTATAAATAAATGACGATAACTTGAATGATGTAGCATTAAAACTTACTGTACTCCTGCGCAGAATACAGGGCGCTGCCATATTGGATGATACCAACTGCTTACCGCGTATTACAAAATTAAAACAAAAATAAAATAGCTACACACACTGTGCTACTCGAATTTAAACATTTACTGGGTACCAGTGCATTTTACAATATGATTTACTTTTCCGGGCAGCAATTGACGTTTCAAAGTTATATAATATGTCTAATAGCATCCCCTTTGTTTTCATTCTAATGGCACAGTCAGTGGGCAACATGGCGCTGGCGAGGGTTGGTAAATGTTGTCGGTCGTTGCTACGTGAGCCCCCAAAAGGAGTGTTTTGTGGTGTTTTACAGCCAGGTTGGATTGAAGGCTGCATAGGAGGTAAGATAAACAAAACTCTTCGACGTGTACAACGTCTGATAGACAGGTGACCATTAAAACAGGCTGGTTTACAGACAGAGAAGCTACATTTAGACACTTGTAAATAACCCACATGTGTACAGAGGTACTGTACAGTGACTGAAAAGTCGGTTTACGTGGGTTTTTACTTGCAGGCCTTTGATAATTGTATGCTGGCATTTTCTTTGACATTTTGGGGTGTATGGCATCATAAGTATGTTGTCAAGCTAGGCTGGATGACGATGTGGAGCAAGCTTTTCCCGAAATCTAGTTGCTTTTTCTGGTGGTTGTTTGCCCAGTGGTGATTACTGACTTGAAATGATCACCACTGAATTTTTATAGTTATCGGCATCTGAAAAACTGTTTTCTCTGCAGCTAAGAGGCATCTGTTGTCAGAAGATGTTATCAAACTACAAGACTTCCAGCAAAGGAAGCTGGCTGTGGCTCACCTTGTCACTGGATCGGAAGGTAAAGTAGTTCCTGTCACTTGCTCTAAGCTGCAGTTTTATGTCATGTGTTATGATACATAAGAGGTCATATTTTCACAGGAAATTTTATTGAGCTGTTCAGTCAGAAGCTACAAAGGAATGAGCTGATACTGAGAGATGAGCTGAAGCTTCTCCTTCACTTGTGCCAGTCTGCAGATGACATGGTGATAGCCAGAGATGCCATTCATAGGTATTGTACATCCATTATTGGCAGTTTTGTAAAGCATAAACACACTTTGTAGCAAAGTAGACTGTTTGACTATCATGTATCAAGTACCTGGACTATGTATAGATGATCCTTTAATTTGCACTCGCAAGGTATCACGCAGAGAACTGGAACTTGTTGTATGGAGAGTTCAAGTTTGGTCCTCTCTTCGTGAGACTGTGCTATGAGCTGGGTCTGGAGGACTTGGCTGCCACTACACTTACAGATCAGGTAAAACATTACATTAACCCAAACCCTGACTATTGACAAAGTGCCATAAGGGGAAAAACAAGACAGTATTGGTACTTTTCTAAGAACAGACTTGAACTGGTAATATTTCCTCACTTGTCTGAACAGAATATGAGGGGATTTTTCAACGATGCAACCTCCTTTAACATCACCATAGACATGTTATTCACAAAGGGCTCTTATGAAAGTAAGTGACAGATTAACCTTCCAGTGTTTTTTTTTCTGAAATTATTATTAATGTATATAATATTCCAAATGTTGGCTATTGCAGATGCCCTGGAGGTACTAAGAACCATGAGGAACCAAGGTGTACCATTCACCAAAGATACATTGACACTGGCATGTGGCACCTGCTATAAACTGGTAACATTTAAATGAATTGATCTATATGTTTTTAATTCAATTCAATTCAGTTTTGTTTATATAGCGCCATATCATAACAACGTTATTTCAGGGCACTTTGTCATAAAGAGCAGGTCTAGACCAACTCCTTATGTGTACAGAGACCCAACAATTCCCACCAAGAGCAAGCACAAGCAACAGTGGCAAGGAAAAACTCCCTTTTAACAGGCAGAAACCTCGAGCAGAACCAGGCTCTGGTCATCTGCCTCGACCGGTTGGGTTTTATTAAGTTTATTTTAACATTACAGTCCCAAGAGTTGTGAAGAGTTACTGTATTGATTTAAAAACTCTTGGGAGTCATTTAATGTTGTGTTTTATGTTGGCCAGGACACGGCAGAGTCCTACAAGATCTGCATTGCTCTGATCGAGGAGGGACAGACCAAAGGGCACTTCATCCCCAGACATGCTTTCTGCTTTGCTATAGCATTAGCACTTCGACAGGTGAGTTATATCTTCTTCTTCTATTCCTTTCATTCGTGCAGAAGGATAAGTAGAATATTAAAATAATGCAATCATCTGTTTTCTCTTTTATTTTTGTTCCAGAATGATATTGAAAAGGCACAGTCATTGTATTCACAAATAATGAGCACGAACAGTATATTATGCCAAAATTTGAAGGTAAGGGTGGCTCATGTAACTGTAGTATACATTAGTTCTTGCCGTTGTTGTTCAATGATAATTTGATTTTATTTATTTATTGTGATTTAGGTTGTAATACTAGCAATGTCAGGAGAGGTGACAGATGCCATTTCCAACCTGTCTGCAGCCATGTTGCCTAAAATCCCGTCTTTTGTGAAGAAGTCTGAATTTTCTCAGGAGGTGGTAAGTCAAAAACGGACTGTTTGCTCAATAACACAGATGCTAATAATACTTAAAAGAAAAAATTAAACTGCGACGGGACAACTAAGAATCCAGTCATTCGATTTTTGAACATTTTCCTGCAAATATTTCTGTGAACAGAATAATAGCAAACCTAAGGTAAAAATAAAAAAGGTCTGAAGTATCCTTTACTGGGATTGTTGAAATATGTCTTAAAATCGTTTATACAAGCTACAGAGATGTATATGTAAATCACTGAAAAACCACAGTGAAAGAGTTAGCTCAGTGGCCTCTTGTGACTTGTTTCAGGTGGATTTGCTGCGCTCGCGGAGTGAGGGTGGACCTCATATCATGAAGGTGGAGCAGATAGTGACTCAGCTTGAGAGAGCCGATCAGGTGACCCAGCAGACCCTCGATGATATGCTCTGCCACACACCCACAGGGAAGAGGGAACCAGCACCAGTAATGCAGTGGAGGAGGATCAGCCGAAGGACACTGAAGCCACTGCAGGCCACTCTGCTGTCAGAGTGAGAGAAGCCGTGCGCCGTCCCAGAGCCTTCTTTGACTAAAGGGTCTGATATGAGGCTGAACGGAATCAGTCAAAAAACTCTGACTCTGGCTAGAGTTGACTTTCAATCCCTTTACCTACCTCTCCTTAAACACAGACACAGTCATCCCTCTGCAGATTAGAATTGTTTTGTCCCAATTTTTTGCCGTCCCTATCCAAAATTGGATGAAAAAGGTCACAGTTTGTGCAGAAGGCACTTCAACAGAAAGCTACTGAGAGAAAATTAAAGAAGTAACACCTAACACCATCTGAATGGGTATGGATTTCCTTGAAGTATAGCGAGTGATTTGGAAAGAATGTGTTGTATGTGTGAATGAGTGATTAAAGATTAATTTAATTATGAAAAAAATATTATATTGTGATGTGTAGGGATGCTGGTGAAATCAGGTTTGTTTTGCCATTTTTAAAGATGGCTTCACAGTTTTTCTGAAAACAATTGTCAGGTGCCCATAGGAACATTGAAACAGGTTTTGCTTGCTATAATCATTCCTGTTAATACTGACCATTAAGAGATCTCTTCCTACAGCGCTTTCAATTTAAGATGGGGGGGATTAAATTCACAGTGCTTGTTTGGTGCAAAAATATATTCCAAAGTTTATCTGAAGTTAATACGAAGCTTCAGCAGTCTGAGTTAGATAAATCATGTATCAACCACACAAAATATGTTTGTTAACAGATGCACAATATACAGCCTACAGTCTAGCGTTAAGTATTACAATTACACAGAAAATTAGGATTTTCTACAAAACGTGATCTTTGTGGTCAAAATTATGAGTCAATCAGCTCTTTGATCAGGAGACAGCCAGGCGTTTCCCATCATGCTCTGGGTCTTGCAGTCGGTGGAGAGCAGCTGCTACAGCCCGGTGTGCATGACCTCAGAGCAAGTCGGGTTCAAGATCACACATCCATGGGATCAAGTCGGACACAAACCTAACCGGCATGCATTGTTCGGCGATCGATTCTGCGCAGGCCTGACTCATCTCGAACGAGCCTAATGATACATGAAAGGCCCAAACTGGGGACCTGAATCCGCACCTGGCTTGCCATCATTTCCGTTAATATTAAATTATTAAAATCTCCGAAACTGCCGCTGCAAGCCTTTCATCTGTTAATTGTGGTAATCACAAATGTGTGGTAAAATATTCATCCATCCATCCATCCATTATCTGTACCGCTTATCCTCAGGGTCGCGGGGGTGCTGGAGCCTATCCCAGCTGACATTGGGCGAGAGGCGGGGTACACCCTGGACTGGTCGCCAGTCAATCACAGGGCCGACACATAGAGACAGGCAAGCAAAGATTCACACTCACAGTCACACCTACGGGCAAGTAAAATATTCATTACAACCCGAAATCTGCGGCTCGGAACACTCCCCGCATGTAAACAAACCATGACGCACATCAAATCCCTCCCACAATGCACCGGTAGCGTCGTCTGAGCAGCCAGGGAGGAGAACAACGGAGCAGCGATTTGAACACAAATAAACCGGTGGATAGTGTACAGTTATACAATAGTAGAAAAGGGAGTTCAGGATAGTTTTTGTTCATTTATAAGATTTCTACAGAGTTTAGGGCGGATGCAGCGGTGATATCCACTCCTAGCGGCAGCTGGTGGCTGTGCTTTTTAGCATCAGCTAGCCGGTTAGCTGGTACTGACTGACGGGGGAAGCTGTGTGAAAAGCTGCTGGCAGCATCAGTCAACTGGCCCCAACACGAACAGACAAAGAAAAGAAAGATTAACAGAAATACTTAAAAGTATTTTAAATTACGTATGGTGTTACTGATAGGGACCGCTGTGTCGTAAAAGTTAGCAGTTAGTTTGTTGAGACTAGCTAACTTAATTTAGCTATTGGTGATCTCAGGCTGACATTTGAAAATACTGGCTTTGGGTAGCTTTAGCTAACATAGCTAGAGAAACACAATGAGCTCTGAAGAGACTGCAGCGTCCACTAAACCCACTCCGGAGGATGATGGCATGACATGGTGGTACCGATGGCTCTGCAAAATAGCTGGGGTTTTGGGAGGAGTATGTAAGTAGTTTGTACAAGTCCATTTCTTGTGTCACTTGATAAATAAGTACATGATAAGCCGACATAAACCCAAATCCTGCCATAGCTGCATGTATAGTGAATGCAACGATTGAGTGTGCTGTGTGCCAGTTTAAAATGACATTTAGTTGAAGTTTGTGCAATTTTCTGTCGGGGTGTCAGGCAGGTACATTTATTGTCTTGTCAGCATACTTGATACTGTTTATTGTGTGGACGCTCTAGCTCTGCATTAATATGAGGGTGAGAGCTGAGACAGGACAGAAAGGGCATCAGATTACTATTTGGGGGGTGGGGGGGGACATGTTTTTGATATATAAACCCCACTTCGATTGCTCAACCAGGCCAGACAAAAGCTTTGTCACAGCCCATTGTCCCCTCACTTCAGCAGCCACTGTTGGGCACCGCCTGTTTGCATTGCTTGCTCATTTCACAACAGCTTGTTATTGCTAATTTAAACTATATGATATGAACACACACAGTCCACAGCAAGTACCTTGCCTCTTTCCCTCAGGAGTTCAGTGTGAGACAGAAGTGATTTTTTTTTTTTACTGCTGGCTTTGCAGTTTTCCAGCAGCATTGCAGCCCTCCTGCCTCTCCCTCTATCCTTCACTCCATCACAGTGACACCAGAGTCACAATGCACGTATCACTTAACCACCTGGGGCACTGCATATTCAATGGGCTCTGTATTATTAAGGAGGCTGGATGGTCTAAAGGAGCAGGATGTGCTGCATTGTTCTTCCACTGTTTGTAACAGTGTGGGCTTGTCTGGCCTGATAGTTCACATAGACACTAGGCATATTTATCCTCTCTTCCATCATTTTATTCAGATGTTTCCAAATTGCTTTAGATAAAAGATATAAGACATGTCTGTGTGTTTGATATTAGGCATTTGCACCCACATACTGTACATGTACCATATGTTCCACATTATTGGTTTCCTTGCGTTGTTTATAGTGTACAGGCAGTGCTAACCAAGCAGCATATAAATGAAAACTTAGTATGTAGTTGTAATCATGGCTTTTAAAACAGTAGTGACTGAACCGGACATCTTAACAGCCACATCCATAAATTTATGATCTGTTCTCCCTTCTGAGATAAAAATCTGAAATACAATGCCAAAAGCTAATGGTCAGGCCTAATATTTTCTGTATCATATGTGATATGTCTTATCTTAATAATAGCCCTTTTGCTTTGTCTTTTGTCCACATTATGCAGCCTGTGCCATCTCAGGAGTGTGGAACTGTGTCACTGTGAACCCTTTAAACATTGCTGCAGGAGTATGGATGGTGTAAGTCTTTAACACTGTTACACTTACTTTAATGTAGCCTAAATTAGCTCATTCATGATCCATAAGCCAAATGTAGGGTTTGGTGGGGGTTTGTTGTCTGGTGTGATAGTAAACTGAATATTTTGTTTGGGTTTTAGATTGTTAGTCAGACAAAACATGACATTTGAAGGCGTCACCTTGTGCTTTAGAAAATTGTGAAAAACGATTAATCAAGGAAATAGTTGTAAATTAAAGTAATCTTTAGTCGCAGCCCAAATTCCACTCACCAGCTCTCTGTAGAAACTTTCTTGCTGTTTCCATGACGGTAAACATGTGAGTGCTCCAGCCCAATCTGAATACCTTGAATGATGACAGTGACAGCATAATTGTTCTTTTCTACCCAGCTGCTGTGTTTACATTCCTCCAGACTTCCTTCACTTGAGCCAGAGCTGTACAGTATTTGCGATGGAAGTGCACAGGATGACTCACTGCTGTGTTTGTGTCCTCTCTTGCTGTCTCAAGGTTAAATGCCTTTGTGCTGTTCCTATGTGAAGTCCCATTCTGTTGCCAGTTCATAGAGTTTGCTAATGCAATAGCAGCCCGTGCCGACAAACTCAAGCCTTGGCAGAAAGCCTTCTTCTACTGTGGGTGAGAACAACTATGCATCATACATGGTTTATGTCACTGGAGACTGTACTTCACTATATGAAAAATAAAATTTTTGGAATATGAATTTCTGTTAGTTATTAACATTGCATAAGATGTTGGACATACTTTCGGGAATGTTTTTTTTTTTTCTCTCTACAGCATGTACTTGATATGATTTACTGACTTTTGTTTATGTCTCTTGTTGGCTGTCCCCTCGGTTGATTTCAGGATGGCCCTGTTTCCCGTATTCTTGAGTTTCGGATTTACAACCTTGTTTGGAAATGCCATCGCCTTTGCTACAGGAGTTCTGTACGGCCTTGCATCTTTAGGCAAAAAGTAAGATGTCTGTTAGTAGCTAGTGACATGTAATGACGTAATATATCAAAAGCTCTTATGGAGCATCAGGAGAAGTCAGCTATTCTATATAATATTTATTATTAGTATCTATTTGATTAAAAGCTGTACAATACGGACATTTTCTAATTACTCATATCTCTCTCACTCTAAAATGTCATATTAAAACAGGCTCTCATATTAAATGCAGTATACCACAATATAATCAACTAATACGATTTTTATTGTATGCTTAGAAGTTCTAACAAACCCTATTGAGCCTCTTTATTCATGCAAATTCACTTTTTGACAAGGTGAGCCATGGAATAACCTCACAATTAACATTGTCATCTCTTTCTGTTATACCCGCTTTTCCTTTGTTTCTACCCACCTCTCACTCATCATAACTTTTTATTACCCTCCTTCTCTCGCATCCTTTCTTCCTTTTCTTTGTCAGGGGCGACGCAGTGACTTACGCCAGACTGCAGCATCAGAAACAGGGGGACGAAGAGAGGATGACAGAAACGACAAATGGTGCTCCAGAGTGAGGCATCTGCCTTTCCGCCCTCCTCTTCCTCTCTTTTCTTCAGTTCTAACAGATGAATTTTTCTCCCTGTCCTCCATCCATCCTACCTCTCCCTCCATTCTCCTTTCCTCTCTCCCATTTCTGTCACTACATAACAATGGTACTAGTTTTATTTATTTACTTAAACTGCTGCATTCTTGTTGTCCTGATCTAATTGTATCCAAACAGATGGGCATTGGATTCAGTCCATTATTTGGTACTTGGCATATAAATGGGATCTTCTTATGGGTTGTATTTATTATTAGTTTCCCTTTGTTGCTGATGTCAGTGAGTTGTAAACCCTGTTTTTCCAGGAAAAAAGTATATCTTTGTAGCCCAGGAGCCTTTCAGGAAATCCGAATAGACATTAATGTGATTGTAAAATGTACATAATTGACTTCAGGTTATTTACTATGGTTTTGAGGCTGTGATTCAGAGTTGCCTGATTTAGAGAATGCAGTGGGTAAAGATCGGTTAAATGATACACAGGGTCCAAACTTTGGCTGTGTGTGTCCCGTTTCCTGTTTTCGGCAGCACACCCAAATATTGATATCAGCTCTTTTGCAGCTCTAACCTCATTATCATCGTGACGTTTTGG
This sequence comes from Maccullochella peelii, assembly GCA_002120245.1. Classification (NCBI taxonomy): domain Eukaryota; kingdom Metazoa; phylum Chordata; class Actinopteri; order Centrarchiformes; family Percichthyidae; genus Maccullochella; species Maccullochella peelii. Next base: position 83,611 of record LKNJ01001483.1, read on the forward strand.
GCAGTGGGGTGTCCAAAGCCAGTTGCGTGACCTCTGCATTTAATTTGAAGAACCTACTTTAAGCAGTGAATGTATGAACGCTTCATAGAAGAGAAAATCTGTCCCCTTTTCCAATAAACTAAAGTAACAGATGTGCTACAAAAGTTCTATTTTCATTTATCATGGGTCTTATTAAACTTAAGTCAATACAGATTAAGCATTAGATTTGATGACAAATAAATGCCTGTGTGTGTTTCTTATATTTGTTTTATTTTATTAATTGATCATTTTAATTGCTTTGAAGAGGATTAGATTACCAATTTTATTGGAAGAAACTGCCTGACTTTTCTTAAATTACAAGAAAGCAGTTTCATCACAGATCTGTGAATAACCTGTAACCAAGTGTCTCCTTTGTTTGTTTTTCCCCATGTTTGAGTCCCAAATTTTACCTTTTACCATTATTGGGCTACTTTTGAGTATCTGCTTACCAGCAGCCAATTTGTATTGATAATGATAGATTTTGTGATGATGAATTGCATTGTATTAGGTTATATTTAAGCAAGTACATACGAGTTAAATCTGATTTATTTGTTGAAGTTTGGTAGTTTCATTTCATAGCCTTTGATCAACAGTCTAGAAATGTGTACAAAATTTCCTCTGAGTCAATCAAGCGTACATAAAGTATTGAGCATCTGAAAAGAAATTGAGATTATTACAGTATTACACCCACTGTGCACACAGAACTCTGAATTGCAGCCTGAATGAATATTTTTAACATTGGGGAATGTATCAGGTATACCCAAAGATAAAGACAATTAATCTTTATTTCTAGTTGGTTTAAGCTCAGCTCAGGCATTCATGCACTAAACGATTGGTAGCATGGACTCTGGTATAGAGGGAATGTCATAAAAAGCTTTCAGTACACGGGCGAGCTTCTTTAGGTATGGTTCCCCATGATCAAGCAGCCAGTAGCCGAGTTGATGCTGCAGAATTTGTTGTACGTGAAACGTGAATGTGGCTTATTTGTTCTCCTTTTTAAAACGTACCTTTTTCTTTTTTTTTGGGAATCTGCTGTATTTATTATGAGTCTTAATTAGTTCACTCTACCAAAACCCATTAAAATTTAATGAGGGGACGTGTCTTGATTCAGGGACTAATTGGTCTGTATCCCACACAGTCATCAGAGCCATGGTTTGCCTTTGTCACTGAATTGAGGTATGCAGTGGTCAGCAATGTACGATTTGTGTTTGTGTTGTTTTGTTACCTTGTGTCACCGTTAATAAGGATGCTTTGGGAATAATTGTTTATACGTACCTCTTACAGCTCAAGTCTTATTACTGGCTGCTCAGTGAGTGGATTGTTCACACATTACCACCAGCTCTCAGGTATCACACTTAACAATGCACAGCGTACAGATACGAAGTAGTGTATGCGTAGATCATAGATGTATGGTAACTAGCATAAGCATGACTATAAATTATCATTTGAGCCAATGAAACAGCATTTGTGAAGCAACCCACATTCACGAGTGAATAAACACTACATACACACCAGCAGTATGCTACAGTCTGACACTACACACTCTTACGCTACAGTATGAATAAGACTTGTCCACAGCTATCCCGTCTTTATTTAATTGCAGTGAAAGGCATCCAAGAACTCCCATGATTTTAGTGATTATACATCTGAAGGTGTTTGAGTGCATATTTTGCTGTAAGGGATATGTGTATAATGTGTGTTGTGATGTGAATCCTGATCCTGTTCTCAATTAATGAATTAAACAAACTTGCTACAACTACCATTGTGTTGGCTTCTTATGTTTTGTTGTGCTGCCCCCACTGACTTTTCCTCTAGCGCCACCATGAGGTTAACATTTATATGCTGGAGTGAAATATCTTGACATCTATTGGATGGATTGCCATGGAATTTACTTAAGATATTCAAAATGGCTGTAGGCCTTTTAGTCTTGTTTAGAAATGAGTATTATTGCCTGTGATCTTGTTTCTCACAATTCTAAAAGGATAAAAAGTAAACTCACGTGAAGTAGCATACAGTATATTCACTAATTAAATATAGTTCAGTTGGACCAAAAAGACAATTTAAGCTAAAAGCTGTGTATCACTTGAATCTGATATCCCCTGTGCAAATAATCACCACATCTGTGGTAGAATCTGGAGGGGCGCAAATGAACACGACATCCTTACAAGAATAAACGTATGTCATGTATGCATCTAATTTCAATGCACATCATGTCATTAAAGACAAAGCTTGTCTCTCTTGTGACCCCTGTGACTCTGAGTGTGATATTATTAAAATAGGTTTTTGTATTGATGTAAGCTTTAATTATTAGAAACAATTCCTTAAAGTAAAACTGAAAGACATTTGATGCCAAAATTTAAGTGTGATGCTATAAAAGCATTTACTTAGCAAAACATGTTCCCCCTGACATTTTAAAGATCCACTCAGAACATGTTTTTTGATAATACTCATCTTTGAATAGTAATTTGTGTCTGATATGGTTGATTTTCCACAAAAAAAAAAAGTTGAATTAACTAGCTAAAAAATACATCTACTCCAGTTGTGATGTCACAAACCGTGCTTATATGTAACTCAGATTTAAGGTCACAGAGAAACTTTCCCTCTTCAGCAAATGAGTGTGAAAGCAGAGTCAAACTCTACACATAGATCATTCTGCACTAACATCCAAGTGACACTAAGCAAATCACATTTTTGAGTGGAGGGGGATGTTAAATAATGTGTCTTTAAACCAATGCACCTGTGTTCTTGTGTTGCTCTGAGAACTGGCATATCAAAGTGATGATTGTTAGATCTTTTTTGCATCTTATAAATACCACTAATTGGCATTCAACCCAACGTGACCCACAGTGTTTGTAATTGTGATTAAGCTACTTGAGAGGTAGTCCTTTTTCAATGAGATGCTTTGATTATTTTGTCTTCAGCCTGTACATGAAACAGTGTTTGTGATGTGAATGGCACTTGAAACCAGACCTGTGGTTACTGGAGCTGGATTGCTATTGAAGCAAATTCAAATAAAGCATTTCATTTATTTGTATTTGTTCAGAGGACACAACTAGTACTACCATTTAAATTCATCAAATAGTTTAGCTTTTTATAGAGGGTACTTTGGCTTAGTCTTGCTACTTTTGTTTTGATCTAATAAGACTAAAATACTAAAAAAAAGAAAATACTTAAATGAATTAAAGTAATTCCTTTATTGATGCCATGCAGAGGACAGATACTAATTATGAGTATTTACACCTAATAACTGTTTTTTCTAGTGAGGTTTGTGTACAGGACTGTGTTATGTACAGATAAATATCCACTAAGGTAGATGGATTAATTAAAATTACTTATTTATTTATAGAAGATCTATTTACAGAGGATCAACCACTTATAGAAGAAAGCTATGTATGCGTTGTTGTAACATTACATATTTGGAACATACCACCAAGCATACAGAAATACCAACTTCTTTAAAGTAAGTGTAACATTTCACAAGTCTGAGTACCTTCAAAATCTTCAGGGTTATACTTATGGGTGTCAAGAATTTTCTTTCATTTTTTTTCTTTTATTAATGATCAAAGAACAACATCTGAAAGAGGATTTCAGGTCGGGAGTGCTGAAGAATTCTTCACAACATGTCAGTCTCGTCACAGAAATCCAGATTACCCGATTCTGTCTCGATGAGCCACAGAATGTGTTCCTTCGCACTTTCCCAGAATCAGCCACTCTCTCTATCTGTCCCTGCTCACTTCTCCCAGGCCATGTTCTGTCTTCCTTCTCCCCAGACCTGCCATCCGCGAGCCGTCCACCAGATGCCCTCAGACCTTCCACCAGACTTCCTCATTCCCCTGCTCACCTGTTCTTACTTCCCTCATCAGCCACTCACTACATATAGAGGTCCAGATCCTTTGCTCTTTTGTCAGTTCATTCCTACTTGCCATTGACACAGTAATGGGTGTTCTTAAAAATGTCTCCAGTTTTCTTTAAATGCTGCTGAACTCTCTGACTCATCAAAGGCTGTCTCTTCTTTCTAATTTTTCTTTATAGCAGCTGTAAAAATCAGATGGCAAGACTGAAAATCATCTGACTTCACTGCAGTAGAGATAAATGTCACATAATACTGAAAAAGCCAGATGGGAATCTCTTGCTAGGCATCTTTAATAGATGTTGCCATGTCTGGCATCAAAGCTGTAGTGGGGAGTAAACCCTCCAACTGTATCCATGTTTTAATTTGCAGAAAAGTGGATACCAAACTTTGGTTTTGGCATAACATTAATGTAGTCAAATTTTAAAGTGTATCTGAGTCTTCTCAAATACACCATGCTTTATTCACCAGACATGTTTGTCTATCTTGCATTCAACAGAGTGGTTGATTTCCTGTATACATCCCATCGATCAGTCATGTGACTTATATATCACCATGGATACTAAGTTTACAAAACATTTCTATCATCTTTTTAAAAATACTTTTTGCAAAATACATTTACAAGGGAAATATATATGACAGACATAAAACAAAACATACAAAATTACATTTAACTTTTAAAAAACATTCTTAACCAAATACAACCTTTCATTTTAACCCATCAATGGGTAAAAAGGCTCAGTCGACGTCTTTCGGTATGAAGCAGTAAATTCTGTAGTCTTTCAACCTCATTTTTCAGAACACGGACATGTTAACAATTTAACCACACCCTTTGTGTTACACTCGTCTCACTTGAAATTATGATGTGGATGTTGTGTTTGAAGTTTGTTGAGTTGCATTGCTACATTGCGCACAAGTCAAATACATTGAAAACATCCCAGCAAGCAGTATTAAACCAGTTCCTATCTGTGAAACTGACCTTACATGTGCATAGGATGTTTTGACATTAAAGGTTATTTTAAAGGTTGTTTTTACTGGTGGTTTACTGTTTAATTAATTAATAAAGTTAATGATCACCACCTCTCACCATTTAATTAAAACTGCATTATGTCCCTCCCTCCCTTGTCAGGCTTCTTCTCTCACCTAATAAAGCTTATTATTTTTCAATCTCTATATCTTGGCCTTTGAGTGCAGATTAGTGAGATCAAGTCGTGGCACCTGACTGCCTCTTTCTCATATTAATAGATCTTAATTTGATTTTCAAGGATTAGTCCATATGAGTGCATCTGCTGCCTCTGAACTTAAATGACCGACTATAGACACAGACTTTTATATGTACTTTAATCTTAAAACCTACCTGGAAACATTGCATTCTAACTTCAGTAATTTATAGTGAGTAGTCAACAGAGGGCGCCATTGCATTATTTCATTAACATGTCTTAGTTTTCATTAGTAATTAATTATTTAATATATTACTATTACTACTAGTAGTACAAATGGAGGACGCTCCTTTTTATGGGAATTGAACCTGTGATGCTCCACTTGCAGTTTTAGGCTTATTGTTGGCCTGCACATGCATGACAGGTTTAATGTTAACACCAGCAGCTGCAGTGGCAGCAGTAACACGACAACAGAGAGGTGGATAAAGGCTGAGCATCATGAGAATCAACCCTCCATCATTTCCACTTTGTTGAGTAGCAAATAGCCATTTATTGTCTAAACAGAGATGTCATTTTGCAGTCATTAAAACCATTTGTCATGCAGGTAATAATGGCTGTTTAGTGACTGAACTCTTGTTATCTACTAAGAGAGTCACTGGGCTCCTGTGGGGAAACTCCAAGGATGATGATAACGACCAAATGAGGTTTGTGTGATGAATCTCAGCCATCTGATCAGCATCCCGACTCTGTAATGCAGTTATGAAAAGCAAATTAAAGGTACTGATTATGCAGAATGGCCCCTGTAAGTATTATATTATTGGATTGGTATTATTGTTGCTTAAACATGTAAGCAGTACTTTAAGGTGGAGTTCATTTTAATTGCTTTAAGTACTTTTGGGTAGTTTAATCTATAACAATGCATCATGTTTTATAAATTGATAGTATGTATAATCTGAATCTGAAAAGTAACTTACAGCTGTGTAGCAGAGTTTTTAAATACAGTACTTGAGTAAATGTAGCCTACCACTGGAGATAGCCTATTTAAAATATGACATTTAAAATTTAATTAGGCTTATATTGTTGACATTGAGAATTCCTTCTTTATTTTTCTGCAGAATTTCTCCCCCATAGAAAAAAAAATCCACCTTAGGTTCCCAGGAATAAGTGTATCAAATGCTTATCTCCTGAGGGGGAGGAGAGGACTTGTGTTGCTCCCAGCTCCGGGTTGCATCATGCTTGGGAACTTTGCTCCAATGAGCGGCTTGCTTTGTGCTTTGTGTGGAGAGAGAGAGAGAGAGAGAGAGAG